>PVIH01002982.1:0-172304 GCA_004025045.1 Sigmodon hispidus
GTGTAGTTTTAATTCTATGTACTAGAGCACACACGGTGTAGTTTTAATTCTATGTACTAGAGAGCACACACGGTGTAGTTTTAATTCTATGTACTAGAGCACACACGGTGTAGTTTTAATTCTATGTACTAGAGAGCACACACAGTGTAGTTTTAATTCTATGTACTAGAGAGCACACACGGTGTAGTTTTAATTCTATGTACTAGAGAGCACACACGGTGTAGTTTTAATTCTATGCACTAGAGAGCACACACGGTGTAGTTTTAATTCTATGTACTAGAGAGCACACATGGTGTAGTTTCAGTCACCTTATGCTTGCCAAGATCTGTTTTGTGACCTGACATATGGCTTATTCATTTATAAGCATCTTAATTTTTATTATTCATTTTTATCACAATATCACTCATGTGCCATAAAGCTTGGGCCTCAAGGCCTCATGAGTTTTAGCAATCACAAAATTATGTGGCCATCACTGTAATCTACTCCTAAAACATTTGCATCATCAGAACACCTGTATTCTTTAGAAGCAATTGCCTTGACCCCTCCCTCAAGCCCCAGGCAACCACAAGTCTACTTTGCATTTGCTTATTTGGGGCAGTCCATAAAAAAGGAAAACATATAAAGTGTGGTTTTTTTTGTATCCCGTTTCTGTTAAGTTTATATTGTGACATGCAACGATGCTACATTACTTTTTAAGGCTAAATAATAGTTCACCAGGGGCAGATAACAAATTTTGTTTCTTCATCAGCTGATAAGCATTTAGGTTGTTTCCCTTTTACGACATTATAAATACTTTCGCTGTGAACATTTGTGTATAAGTTCTTATATTAAGAGTGTGTATCTAAAAAAGGCATCTCATCGATATGCTATGAACAAAAGAACCATATTCAGGAAACTTGTGTATTTGTATGTCCTTCTATGCATGAGCTAACCCAAGTTCTTCAATGTTTATAAATAGACTTTGGGTTTAAAAAGTGGCCAAAGGGCTGAGTCAATGCTCACCATGTCAGCTCTGCTCTACATGCTCAGCCTGGCTACATGCCTCACCTCCTGCTCTGAACCACATGTAAGTGAGCTTTGCAGGGTGGAAATGAACCGTGACACTCATGGCTAAAGAGGTCAGTGTACACACACTGAGTATTTCTATTATATTCCTGGGATAAAAGGAAAAGTGCTCTGTATTATTTTGTGAGTCTAGAGAAGCCATAGTAAAAACTGATCTAAGTTAGTGGGAAAGCCGTCCATCTACCAGAGATGTGCTGATGCTCAAACATGGTTTTGGTTAGAAAAATAAGCCCGATGAACTTCCACTTCTCTCTCTTTGGGCCCTAGGACTTTTTTCTCTGCTGTGTTTGTGGAGAACATACTCCTCACCAGGGTTTTGAGGTGTAGTTCCAGAAGTCAATCTAGGCTTCCTTTGAGGAGGTGATTTCCCAGTTCTTTTGGTTGCTGCTGGTTTTTGTTTGTTTTGTTTTGGCCATTATTATTGCCCATTCCTAATCATTTGGCTCCTGGGTGGGAGCCTTCTTACTCACTCTCCATTCCAAGACTAACTCTGAACACACAGTTCATTACCTAATAAGACAAAATGAGGCAGTATTTGTTTGCAGTTCTGTTACCTCCTTTTGCATAAAGATGGACAGTAAGGATTGGAAACAAATGGAAAGCAAAGGGAGAAAACTGTTCTCCAGAGACACAATGTTCAGCCCAAAGCTGTCCTGAGAAAGGTGCACATGATACTCAGATGCACTTCCTAGACAGACATATTCTGTACCTGCTTGTTGAAATGTCCTCAAAGGGGTAGAGGATCTCGCCATTGTTACAGATTTCGCAGATGAACCCTTTCTGGCTACAAAGACTGCAGCTGTAGACATGCGAAGTGGCGAATTTAATGACCTTGCCCAAGAATGGAGCCAGCTTCCCCTCTATCACCTGTGGAAAGAGAAACAGGTCAGGGAGGCACAGCATTGAGAACACAAGTCCTGCAGATGTGGGCAGGGAAGGGGTGCCTCTCCTTTACACAACAGGAAAACCTCTAATTACAATTTCCCAGCAGCTCAAGGGAGAAAAGGCACAGGACTTTGCTCCAAAGGAACTAGTTCATCCACTGGAGCTTGGAAATGAAGATGCCTGAGCTCTTTCTGTTCCTCTGCTTTTGCAGTGTAGTGTGGGGCATGGTGAGCTCCACTTAAGGAGACCAAGGTCAGAGTAGGAGGGTGGCAGGTTTTAAGACACGCAGGGAGAGTACAGGCTCAGAGGCTTAGCTGATTAAAGATGCAGCACATCTTTCCTCCATTTTCCTCCCCCATGAACATGCAGCAAATATAGAAGGATGGGTGTCTCTTGCTGCTGGCAAATGTAATAATTTAAAGGGGCGTAACATGTTTGAGGACCATTTTCAGTTGTGATTTTAAATTTCTTAGTGTTTTTTCCAATAAACATATTATAAAAATGGGACCCTTCACATTAAAAGCAACAGTGACAATACAAAACAATTTTTGTCTACTTTTAGAAAAATAAATGACTGTGCAAAGCTAGCCTGAATTCCAGCATGATGATGACCCTTGCTGCATGCTCTCGACAAGGCATGGGGTTAGCCACACGGCAGGTTATCCCACCGTGCCATGTGCATAGCAAGCCTGTTGCCCCTTCTTCGATGTCATTTTACTGCTGCCCGCTAACATCCAGGAGTTTGGAACCCATGGCAATCATATCACTCTGTCCTTAACTAATATTCTGGGCTCCAGAGACTTCAACACCCACCCACCAGCAGACAAAAGTCTACCCTTTATTTCTGCACCATTAATGACTGTTTATATGCTGACTTCGATGTCAGGGAAAAAAAAGATGAAATCAACTTAGAGACTGCCAGAAGTAACTAGGAATAGCTACCTGGATACCTTTTTTCAAGTTAAGTACCTTGTTAAAATAACAATTTTAACAATACAGTAATCATACTTAGAAAAATAGATAAGCACAATGACTGGGAATTCAAAATAAATTTCAAGGAAAGTAATATTTTTTTTTTAAATAGAAAAGTGAGGCTATTCTAGAGCTGGAAATGGAGGAGGATTTTAAGCATTGGGAACAATATCATAATGTTAACAATTACAGCAACAGTTAGCTCAAGCAGAGATGCTGGGTTGCCACATTGTATATTTGCCTTTTTTACACTATTAAGTCTACTGCTCTTTGGGGATGGATCTTTTCCTACAGAGAGGGTAGGATCAGGGTGGTTGTTTTCTGAGTAAGGCAGCATGTACTCTCCCCATCTTCACCTCTGTTCCTTCTAAAATGTAGACAGTGCTGTAGGTACTAGATCTCTTTCAGTTCCATTCTCTTGGGGACCATTAAATCTAATAACCCCAGAAATAACCTAACACCAACACATGACACACACTTTCTAGGAAATGCCCAACTGCTAACACTTGCCCACCTGAGAGGTACTGATTCTACACTGTGGTAACAATCCTTCTGCTGAATTTAGTTTTCTTTCCTCTTCCCTGAGCAACCACAGTTAATGACTCAATTAAACAGAGGCCTGAGGACTTGGGATGGTCTGAAAACCAGGTGAGTGCAGGTGATGAGTGACCCTAGGAGACATGGGTTCTCATCCAGAATCTGGAAGAGATCAGGCATCATGACCTAAGTTTCTTCTCCATCTAGAACCCATCTGAACAACTATGAAGATTCTGAAGGCTCCTGAAATAGTTCACCAATTTCATATGTCCAGTGATGTACCTTTATTCCTACTGGGGAAACTAATGGCCTTTTGAAAATTAATTTCTAATATCTAGTCTCCCTAACACAGCACCCAATACACACCTCCATTTTACTAATAAGAATCAGTTTATCCTCTTAAGAAACCACTCCATTTTATTTTTAAGCCACTTCAAGGTTAAATTTTTGAATATTATTTTAGCTATTGCGAGGATATTAGGATATTGTGTCCAGTGACAAAGAATTGTGCTATTGTTTCACTGGTGATATCTAACTGATTCTTTGGGGTACTCTGAAAGCATCAATTTGAAGTAATAACAGTGTAAGTAGCAATTCTTGTTATTTTATTGACAGCTGGAAATTATACAGTTGACTGTGAGTGATTCATTTCCATCAAACACAGTTACCAGGTCATTCATCATGTTTCATTGATCTCTCCCGATTTGTGAAGTAACAGCTTTATTGAGATGTAATTCACAAAGCACACAATTCAGTATTTAAATTTAAGCTTTGGTTTATTTGTAGAGTTGTATGCTTTGCCATAATCAGCCCCCCAGCCCCCATGTGCAGTAGTTAAGGCTCCATTGCCCCTCTTTCTCTATTCTCCCAGTTCTAGGAACCAGTAATCTACTCTGTTTCTAGAAAGCTATTTCACAGAAACAGAACAGTATACAATGTGTGCAGTGTTTCTGAGGTTCATGCTAAATCCCTTTAACCTAGTTTCGTCAGCTCCAGACTCTTACACCCTCTCTAGATCAACAAGACAAACTGAGTTTAATCCCGGAAGTCACTCTTTCTTCTTTAATCTGCTGAGCACATGCACTAGTCAGTTTTCCAGAACACTTTCATCACTTATCAGCTTTTCTCTCAAGTCTTTAGTGAATTTTCATTTTATCATTAATGAAAGTTTTTCCCTGATTTAATAGAATCTTACTAAATCACTGATGCTAGATACAAGAGAACTGTGTAAAACTAGACTTATGTCTCACTTGCTTTGCAAGGTCTTCAAAACAGGGCCCACACACCAACCCTGGGCATCTTCCACTGTGAGCCATGTCGCTGACACAGATGTGTCGCTTGTGATCTAGTCCTCCCAGGTCATCCTCTATGAGGGTGCTGCCTCTCTTCCTACACTCGTTTAGATTTCACGTAGGCTTGGTGGTTCTGATTTGCTCTGACTAAACCAACCTCCCCAGAGCCCCTCCCTTTTTTAGTTGTTTTAAGACAGGGTTTCTCTGGTCACAGTTCTGGCTGCCCTGGAACTCACTTTGCAGACCAGGCTGGCCTCAAACTCAGAGATCCGCCTGCCTCTGCCTCCGAGTGCTGGGATTAAAGGCTCCACCACCGCCCGGTTCCAAAATCCATTTTTAGTTACCACTGTCACAGATCTCTTTACTTTCACACCATGTGAATCAACATGAAACTCAAGGCTATTTGTTCCTTTAGTTCTGTTTACCCAACTGTCTTCCTCATTGTGTGTTGAACATTTATATATATACTGAACATACACATGTGAGAACATTTGAGCACGCTTACCCACAGCCTCCTCATGGGGTAGTTTAGGAGAACAGACTACTCTGCAGCAAGGAGTGAGCCCACTGTCATTTGAGATATCCCCTCCCTGCCAGGCACGGAGTTCCCTGACTGAGCCATGCTGCCGCCCGGTCCTTTCCCTGGCTGCCTGCAGTTGGATGTGGGGTTGTAGGTCTACAGTCAGCGTCAGTCACTATGCTATGTGGGCGAGGGGGGAGACAGCACTGGGAGGAGGCAGGAGTGACTGGAAGTCTCTATTACTATTTTATACTTGATTGGCTATTCTTTTCATTGTCATCTCAGGTTTGTGGCCATGTTCCAAATAGCTGAAGCCACTTAGAGAGTTTTTTGTTTTTTTTTTTTTCAGAAGAGTGAGGTAATATTTTCAAGTTAATTTTAGAATTTATAAACATCCCATTAATATTATGGAAATGGGAGCTTTATACTTACACATTTCCAGAACAAAGCGTTATTGTCCTTGAACACAATGACTGGCAGCAGGGGAAGAGAAAAGGCTGCTGTGGCCTCTGGTCTAAAGGTTGCATCACTATAAAAAGTGGGCTCCGTGTGTGCCTCTCTGTAAGGTGCCTTTAAAATACCTACCTAAGAGCCTTACACCTTGGAATCCCCCATCCCCGCCATCTCAGGGTGGCTTAAGGTTAAGTGAGGCCCTACTACTAACGTACCAGGAGGATGGTGGCCCTAAAGGAGACCACTGCACTGTCTACTCCTCCAGTTTCCAGCTGAGAATGAAGACCAGAACAAAGCTATCAGGACCCCGCTCCACCTGGACAAAGACACTGGGCAAGGCACAGTGGAATGGGAAAAGGTGCACTGGCCAAAAGGTACACAGACCCGCGCGAAGAACTGAACTCTGCTATGTTACCCTGAACTGGTATGCCTCCTCCAAGAGTGACAACTGTCCTCTACCGGCTTTGGTATTAAGAAAGTCTTACAAGTCTTCTACCTAGGTTACCATTGTCCCACAAGATTGTGCTGTAACTGGAAGCAAGCCAGAGTTGGCTGGTACAGAGTCCAGCAGCTGTTTTGCTGTTGAGGCAGGGTCTTCTGCAGACTCAGCTGGTCGGCTCTCAAACTCACAACTCTCCTGCTTTGGCCTCTGTAGTACTAAGGTTAGAGGAGTGAGTTCAAAAGTCTTTTCTTAACAAAATTGCTCAGAGGTAAAAAGAGAAAACAGCCATAGCACAACAGGTTTGCTTCCTGACAGCTAATATAGATTTTTCCAGTGCCAAGCAGTTTGATTCATTAAAGAGTCTCCAAAGAAGCGGCCTTCACAGGCTTCCCTCACCTACCACACTTCATTGTCTTCAGCACACATGGGAGCTGTCTCGCTTCCTGCTGAGAGACTCTGGCAAGTCACTGAGCCTCCCTGAGCTCTGGTTTCCTCAACTAGAACCAGCTTGTATTTATATATTCGGGTGAAGAAAGGATGAGGGTTAATGTGCTGGCACAACGAGGGGCATGGTGTCTGACAGTAGTTGGTCAGTAAGTGACAGACAGCTGACTGCTGCCTTCTCCTAATCTAAATAACAATCATCAATAAATCAGACATTTTTCTTGCAAATACTTTAGATCTGCAGCAGGGGTAAGAAAGAAGGATAGACCATTGTTCTTCTGTCTGTTCGGGATCGGGAGGAAGGAAAGGGAAGCAGACAGAGCACAGCCAGTGCCTCTGGCAAGGTCCACAAGAGAACAGGGCTTGGGGGACCTCACTCCTGCCGAGAGGAAAGGCTTGGGGAGACAAACTCACTTTAAAGCACCCACTACAATCACATCTCAGCAGCACCTGGGAATTGTCTCTTCTTTCAGATTTGTAAGTAAGTCACAGATTAATCTAACTGTGTAACAACCCATCAAAAGTCAAAAAGACCCTTCATCTCCAGCATCAAGTACTTTGTAAGCAGATGGCCAGCCAGTTCTGTTAGGAGGAAAGGGGGCCTGTGGGACGAGGCTTGCTACCTTCCCATTGCTTTCTGCAAACTGCATGTCTACGTGAATAAGAGCACAACAAAGCAATTAGCAGGAAACGTGTGTGCTCTTCCACCCATCTCCTCACCCTCTGTACTCAACCTCATCCACTTTCTCCACAGACCCAACTAACTCTTCCTTGAGGAAAGGCAGGTGTCCAAACTGCAGTGAGAGTTTATTTCCTTTTCCATTGGACTTCATTTCTTGTACAGAGCAAGGAAGGTACCAGACTGATTTACTTGCGGAGTGCACACAGACAACTATTGCAGAGCTGCTATACTGACTGGGTGTTTGAAGAATAACTCCAACTGGGATTTAAAAGTTTATCATTTTATTGCACTGTTGGACAAGAACAAAATGCAATATCAAGCTGGCAACTAGATTTTCTTTTTAAAAATTCATTTAAATCACTTAAAGTACTCTTGGAATTTAAGAAACTGTCAAATGTCACTTTATGTGATTCAGTCATCTGAGAAAAATACCAAGTATGCTTATTCTCTTCATGCAAAATAGCCCCTAAAAGCTGGCTGAACTTCCAGCTTGGGAATATACACATTTCCCCTCTTCTATTCTGGTCATGATGGTCAGCACTGGAATTTGAGGCCTATGGCTTTCTGCAGACTAAGACAACAGCCTTTATTTGATTTACTTTCTTGCAGACCAATCAAAAATTACAATTAAGTTAAAAAATAACCCAGTGCTGCCTTCTCCAGACCACAGTTTCAGAAACAGCTGCTTATTACTCATGTGTGGCACCAGGAAATTGCAGTGTCATGTTCAAGGTCTGCAGCCAATAGCGATCTGTGGGACTGGAAGAGGGGCAAACACCACTCTTTTATGTTGTTTGCCTTTACCTTTGGGGACCGTCACAAAGTTCATGATCTACAGGGATGGGGGTGGAGCAGAAAAAGAGAATGACGAGAAGTCACACAGGAAAAGCTCTTGCAAACTTATTTTATGCATCCACTAATGCTTTCCTTTTAATTTGTCAAGTTACCTCCATTTCAAAACAAGCTTTCCTTGGCTGTTCTGCAACATCTAGATTCTGGAGACTACCAGGAATTCTGGGATAAAGAGATCTACTGCTCTTGACAAGAATGACTTCTACTCTAAAAGTCACCAGAAACAGGAAGGGTCAGAGAAATAAAGAGTCTAAACAGTCACGTGCTGTAATAGAACTAATGTAATTCAGTTTGCATTTTCTTGGCTGTATTTTGTGAATGTGTGAGATTTCTGAGCATTCGAAGGTAGGCAGAGAGATGTCTAGTGACCTAGATCAGCTGAGTTAGTGTGAATGTCTATAACCCCAGCTCTGGAGGCTGAAGGAGGGGGCTAGAATGCTAGAGGCCAGCGTAAGCTACAGAAAGAGACCCTGTCTCAAAACAAAACAGCATGTAGATACTGCTCAGGCTTTGAAAACCCTAACTCAGGGGCTGGAGAGATGGCTCAGCAGTTAAGAACACTGACTGTTCTTCCAGAGGACCTGAGTTCAATTCCCAGCATCCACATGGCAGCTAACAACTGTCTGTGATTCCAAGATCTGACACCCTTACACTGTTATACATGCAGGCAAAACACCAATTCACATAAAATAAAAATAAAGAAAACCTTAACTCACAATGAGAATATTGTGTAGTATCATTCTAAATTCTACTCACAAATCCTCAAAAGCAGAGGAGTATCCCCTTCCAAAAGTGTGTAAGGATTCCTACTTCAGAAAGTGGGGCAAAACCCTCCCTTCTTTTGTAATCCACCTTTGCTGACTCCTTTTCTCTAGTTAGCCCCCACCGTCCTTTCTCCATGGTAGGACTGCTCAACAGGACTGAGGTCTTGGCTTTACCAGTCTTTGTACTGAGGGATGATTATAATATCACCAAAGAATTCTTATCTGGTGGTCCTCTTCTAAAGGTGACAGTTTCTATTCAGACTTTGGAACCTATGCGATAATTTGGTGTGGTTAGTGTCGTTGGGTACATTTGTGAGTGTCCACAACCACCCCCTTTGTGTTACATTTGCTTCCTGCAAGACTCTCAGAGAGTAAAAGATAAAAAACAAACCACTTTGATTTCATTTCTTCCATTGTTTAAAATGGCCAAGATAAACCTAGAATAAAAATTTGTTTTAAGAAATAGTAAAAGGGCCTGGGTGTGTTTCCCACAGGTCTCTGTACTGGGTCCAGGAAGCACCTGCAGAGAGAAGACAACTCCACAGCTCCAATATCTAAGCCCCTGGCAGGCCATGGACTCTCTATTGTATGTGGGGAAATAGTTTAGAATATTTACAATTGAGACACTTCTAGAAAATTCTCAAGGATGGCCAGCAGAGTTTGCTCTCTGTTGAATTACTTATATACCTGAGATAAATCTGATTTAGTCTTCTACCATTCATTCTGGCCCAGAATTATTGCATTATTAAATAGTGAGAAAAAGACCCAGGCAGTCATTTAAATTCACCTCTCTTATTTAATACTGAAAAGGGGAGGCCATCACCCAGCTGGCCAGTGGCAGTTGGCTTCCTCTCTTAAGAGTCCTTTACAACCAGAAAGGGTCCTTCTTGAAGGTATCTGGGGTCAGAGGCCAGGCCGGGTTTGAATTAGGCCAGGAGTTCCAAGGTCACTGTGTGCCTACTCCTTTCCAAGTGAAAGATGACTTGTTGTGCGGGAGGCTCAGGTTTGCACTCACTTCATTATTTATTTGTTTGTTTGTTTATTATTCTTTTACAATCTATCCATTTATTTATTTATTTATTTATTTATTTATTTATTTATTTATTATTCTTTTACAGTCTAGCCCACTGGCCTGGGACTCACTAAATAAACTAGGCTGGCCTTGAACTCATGGAAATCTGCCTGCCTCTGCTGGAATTAAAGGTGTGTGCCCATGCCTGCTGGGCTGCACTAATAGTTTTGATCTGTACTAGATTAACTTTCCTATGGGAACAATAGCACAAAAATTCTTTAATGGTCATAATTTGTAGAGGTTTTACAACACAGAGATGATATCATACATTCTAGTTTTACTGGAGGAGCTCTTGAGGGAGACAAATTCAACTGAAAAGTAAAGCAGGTCTCTCTCAGTATGCGTGAATCTGGGGGAAACTGGAGAAATATGAGTTTCCAGAGGAGACCTGAGTAGAGGACAATATGGGACCTCTTGCAAACACCGATGAAAGGGAGAGAAAATAGAAGAAAATCAAAAACAAGCTTGTGTGACCACATAAGGAAGCACTGTAAGAGTCAGGAGAGACTGGGAAGTGGAAAGAAAAGATATGAATAAGCAGGGAGAGGAAGAGAGCAAAAACTGAAGAGAAAATTTTATAAAAACAGAAAAATAAAAGATACGCAGATAAAGAAAAGGATGCAGATGACTCAAAGCGGAAGTTAGCAATTCTGGTTTCTGTTCTCAAGAATGTCCCCAGCTAAAAGACTTTTCTTAAGTCATATACTTTTCCATGACTCAGTTTCTTCATGTACAAAACAAAGTGATTGTACTAAATCATTCAAAACTAAATGATCAACAAGATCCCCAAGTTTGAAGAGTCTATGATTTTGTGATTAACCACTGGGGCAAACATCAAAAGAAGCTTGTTCAATAGCTCCAGGAATGTAGAAAGGGAATATCTGGGGAGCCGGATAAAAGGTGAGTTTAGCCAGGCTAATTAGAAGATACCCTAGGAAATTTTCAACAGAAGTGAAATCATGTCAGCAGCTTTTTTCTTCTCTTGCTTGCTGAGTGCCATTCAAAGACAGAAGCAGGCCCTTTCAGAAATGGTCCTCTCACAGGTGTGCAACCAGATACCGGCTTTCCTCTGCAGATCCTTTCATCAATGCATTTAATTAGTCAATGTTTAGATAGCACTTTGGGGATGAAAAGTACAATGTAAGCACTTAACGTTATTATTACTTAGCTGCTTTTATGGGACCAGCAATGCCTGAGATTAAATGAGAAATTAAAGTAAGTTCCTGGCTAGAAGGCTGTGATCTAATAAATCTCTAGGTTAGGTCACCGATGAGGAAGAACAAGCCAGGCACAGAAGCTGAACTAGCTCTTCTTAGCCTTCAAGTCCTTGTCTGAGGCTGCTGGTAATCTTTGCCTCAAGGTGTCAACAGGCAGTAAACACCACTCAGCACACTAAAGATTCCCACACATCCTGTTTCCCAGTAGTATGTGCTGACGGTGTCTGTACTGGGCCTCTGTGGCCCCATAGGGACTCAGGTACGCGGGACTTCAGTGCACAGTGAAGTGGAACAGAGAAACCAACCAATAAGTGATACTGAGCAGCAAAAACAACGCTGAATTGCTAAACTCATAAAAATTATAATTCCTGATAAATTGAAGATTTAAATATAAAAAGAAAGCTATAAAAGTATATAAAACTATAAAAATGTACTCAAGAAAATATTCATGTAGGAAGTATGTTTTACTTTGAGAAGCTACAAAAGTGGTGACTCCTAATACATGAAATAAAAAATTATTATATCAGTTCCAAAATAAAATGACAAAACCAGGAAAACATTTTCTACTTACATGGAAAGGTCCCAATTTCTACAATACACAAAGTTCTTTTTTGAATAAAAATAAGAATAATGACAATAAGAAAAAGACCAGGAACAAGTTTAACAGGTAATTTACAAGTTCTAGAAGTTCTAATAGTGATGATATAAACAGATGCTCCATCTTACAAGAGAAAAATTGTTTAAAAAATTGAAAAGAGTAAGACTGTAACAGCATGAAGTTATCTCAACTTTCTAGAAATGTAGAGTGTTCACACCAGTGACTATCTTCACAACAACAACAGCCAATGGGCACAGGTTAACTTACCTAATGATCTGACTTAGCATGCAAGCAATTAAGAGGATGAGATAAACCTTTATTAGTCCTGAATGTGGTGATTTGTCCGCACATGCTCAAGTGTCCACAGCTAGACTACTGAGTGGAAAAGGGGAGCTACAAAAAATGGCAGAATGTGATTCCACTTTTAAAAAATGGCATTTGTAAAATGTACAGAATTGCCCAGAAAGACACAGATTGTCAGTAATTAACAAAAGCTGTTCTGAAGGTTGGGATGTAAACAAGCTGAATTTTAATAATTATAATAATAATAATAATTCTGAGGCTGAGAGTTTAGTTCAGTAATATAAACAATTTGCATATGTGTATTTGTGGGGGTTTTGTTTTATTTTGAGACAGGGTTTCTCTGTATAAGCCTATCTGGTCTTGAACTCACAGACATCTGTCTGCCTCTGTCTTCTGACTGGGTTTAAAGATGTGTTTGGCCATTGCCTGATCTGTATATTTGTAACTATTATTAAAATGTAGAAAGCTTTCTTCAGTTTTGGTTCTGTATAGCCTATGTTTATATTTGTTCTTAATAACATCTACTTTCACACAATTTCCTATCAGTAAGCCTATTTTGCCACATCAAACTTGATGCTTGTATCCATGGAGACCTGGCTGCCTCCTCAGAATGTTCCCTACTTAGGAGTTTTTCAGGTTTGGAAAGTAACACTACCCACTCAATTAGAATGATTTATAAGATAGGGTGCAGAGTCAACAGCCATATCTAATGCCAGGTAATTTAAGGTTGGTTTTGTTTACATAATTATCACTTAATTCTGCACATTTAATCTTATCTCTTTCAATCCTAGACTGGGAATTAGTAAGTAATAAGTCAGAATGCATACTATGTTCTAAGAATTCACTGGAACATTTTTGGGTACTCTCTTGCAGCCAGTGGGAGCTGAGGTTATCCTGCAGCCCTGCCAGAGTGAATCCCTCTAACTGGTTCTCTCTAACTTCATTCTCTGCTCAGACCTTTCTCAGCTTTGAGAACATGATTGGCTAGGTAAACTGTAGTGGTTTTGCATGGTCGTTTTATTGTTGTTTGTTTATAATAATGAACAGCTTTAAAAGGCAGAGAAACAGGTAGTCACAACTTCACACTACAGAACAGTACAGATAAGGGATACAGAATAGTATTTTACCCTTAGTTCAATGTCAATCCAAGAAAAAGTATATCAAGTGACCCACCCTAGCCTTGGCCTTAATGGAAACTACGGTTTTACAACAGGAGGGCAAAGATAAGATTAGGTTCAGAGAAAGGCATTTTAAATACCATGCCCACGTGAGATGTGTTCAGAGGTTCAGTAAAACCTAAAGGAAAAGAGTCCTAGAAAAGGATATCAGGACCCAGACTATTTCTTAGCAGGCTGAGAGCAGAATCTAGTGTAACCCTAACATCCTCTAGATCATTCCTAGTATCTATCTTTTGCTCCTTAAGTACCTTGTCATCACTAAGCCTGGAGAAGAGAATGAGAATGCTCATTTAGGTTTTAAGGTACTGCTAATAGTACTAACAAAGGGGAAATAGAGACCAGGAGAGAATTTGGGATGATGTCTGTGGAGATTCAAGCTCCTGGCCCTCCATCAATGGGTAAGTGAAAAGGAATGTCAGTTTTCCACAGTCCATTTTTCTTAGAGAAGAGAGCTTAAGTGAAATTTTAAGCAGTTGTACACCAGTTAAGGTAAACTAGGGAAAGAGGTTCAGAGTTGTCTTCTTAAATCAGAGTATGCAAATACACACACATATATATATTCCAATGCTGGAAACTGATCCTGGGGTCTTATAACATAGATAAGCTACCTCCCAGCCCAAATGTACAGATCTTAAATGAATTTTAAAACATGCAAATGAAACTTTCCTACTTCTCTCTTGGCCTTAATTCTAATCACTCTAACCTCTTTGATGTTTATCATCAGAAGGATCTAATAAAATGTAGACAACCGGATAAGACAAATAATGATGAATTAGCCACAGTCACCACCCTCAGTGCAAGTCACCAACTGTCTAAGTCCGCTAGCCCTTGCCTGAAATTTTTAACTCATTTCCCCCTTAAGATAATGCATGTAAACACCAAAAAACCCTGGCAGGCCAATATGAACATTCAATAAATAAGTATTATAGTTATTTACAAGCACCTTCAAAGGTCAACGTTTTAATCATCAATTGAAGGAGATAAAGCTGAGCAGTTGCATCTTACATCCAAGGTCACCAGTCTACAAGTGCAGGAGGCTCGAGTCCAGAGCCCAGGCTCTAACCACATCTTTCTGGAACTGGCCTCTGCACTGTCCAGGCCCTGCAGGCTGAGCTCCAGACTCCAGCAAGTGCTTCATGCTAAGCACAGCTGCTTCTCCTCCCTTGTTCACCCTTGGTATCTTATACACGCTCATCTTCCAATCTCTCCCAGCCTGCTTTGCATTCCCTGAAGAGTTCTGAACAACTTAACTACTACTTATTGCTATTTTCACATGTAAATTCTGAATGCTTTTTATATTTATTTCAATTTTTAAAAAATTTTTGAGACAGGATTTCTCTTGCTTTCCTGGAACTTGCTTTGTAGAGCAAGCTGGCCTTGAACTCTGAGATCCACCTGCCTCTGCCTCCCAAATGCTGGGATTAAAGGCATGCACCACTGCACCACCAGACCTCAATTCTTTATAGCACCTTTCCAAAATCAGTATTACTGTGTTAGTTTTAAAGACAAGTATATGGAGACTAGAGAGATTATGGAACTTTGTTCAGGCTCACCTGATCTTAACGTTTTTTTTCTGCCACTCCCCCTTAAGACACAGCCCTCGTACCTGACTCAAGTGCTGTTGCTAGAAAACTTGACTAGGCCCTAGTCTGTCTCCTCTTGCTATGGAGGAGACATAACCCTAACCCTAACGCTAACCACCCACAGTTAAAGCAGGCATGGAGGAGGAACAGCTTCTGCCTCACTTCCATTTAGGCCTTTCCAAGCACAGTCAGTGTTTGCATCAAAGGCTAAAACTGAATGCTTCTGAAACATTCCTAGGGCACCTCTCAGACCCAAACATTCAAATTACAACTCTATCCAAACAAACAGCGGGTCTTTGACTGGAGGAGGTTCTGGTTTAAGGACATGACTAAGGAGGGCCGGTGGAGAAGCTGCTGCCAGTTAAGTACTACACACACTTCAGGAAGACTTCAGGGATGTATGATCCATGATTCCTGGGAGATGTGCTAACTAGCTCTCTGTTCAGTAGAACAACACAGGGTAAACTTTGTGGGGAGCCAGAAAGGCCAACATGGGAAACCTTTGAAATGATCTGGAAAAACATTTTAACACTGTATTGGTTGGCATTCTGGTAGATTATATAGTGTAAAAGATGACACAAACATTTTAACACGTGGAATGTGTTCGGCTCCTTCTGTACAGCCAAAGTTGGATCTATTGAGTGCAGTTCCTCACCTCCACAGTGTACCTGACTCTATAGGCGCTTCCTCACATGCTTTGGTGCCATTTGGTTGCTATCATTCAATCTTACTGAAGACATTAAAATAAATTAATTCTTTAACTTAATAGTCATATAAAATTTAAGCTACAAATGTGCTTTCTCAATTCCTATATAAAAATATTTAATTGCTTAAGAAGTTTAAGATTTCAACCTAAGGGAATTTTGATCATTAAAAATATTTTAAAGAGTAAACTGGGTTGATGCAATGACCTCCAAAGTTATCACAAAGAGTGAAAGGTTATGTGTAAGTAGAATCACTTTAAAGACAGGAACGGGGGCTGGAGAGATGGCTCAGTGGTTAAGAGCACCATCTGCTCTTCCAGAGGACCCGGGTTCAATTCCCAGCACCCACATGGCAGCTAACAACTGTCTGTAGTTCCAGTTCCAGGCAAACACCAAGGCAAATAAATAAATAAAGTTTTTTTTTTTTTTTTTTAAAAAAAAGACAGGAACATGAGGATATATATGTGCTACAGAATACAAAATATAATGTCTAAATGATTGATGCGGGCACTGGAATTGCTAGTAAGGAATACAAGTGATTTCTCAACTACTCACAAGAGATTCTGAGGAACATGGTACAATCACAAGAGTCAGCACAGGAAAGATGGATTATTAAAAACAAGGTTGAAGTAACTCACCCACTTAGGGGGAAACAAAGGAAGATGTATCCTCACTTCATACGGAAAAGTAAAATCCTTTCCAAATATGTACTGAATTGCTCATTGTTCTAAACAAATGCTCAACACCCCCTCCCCCATCAGCTGCCTCACAGATGAACAAGGAAATGGAGAAAGACACTTCTCTGAGAAAGGGAAAGGACTCTACGGGATTTTGACAACAGACAAAAATTATACAAGAAGAACAATGGACGAATCTGAACATATGAATGGTGAGGTGCTTGTGTATTTAAAAATACCACATTAAAAACTAAAGACAAACAACAGAACCCAAGAAAATATCATATGTGATCACACCAATCTATAAGCTAACTGAAAATATATAGCCTACCCTCAAATAGGTACAAACTATCATTTAAAGAAATACCTTAAAAATAAATATGGTAATATAAAATTTAGCTTTATATGTAATATGTAAAGTCAAGTAAAGAGAAGCTGTTCTTCCCTTGAAATGACTAGATTTATGTTTTTAAAAAAATGACAATAGTTAATGTTCTAATGACATGAACGGTTTATATGTTATGTCTCAGGGATTTTGGAAAGTTTGTGTGTCTACAGTAATTAGTCTATTATTATTAGGGAATAAATGTTCTTGCACAGGAATGTATATCGTAATATGTTTTTTATAATAAGAAAGAATTAGAAATCTTCAGTAGTCAGTAAGAAGAGAGAATCTGGCCAACTGCAGCAATAAAATCTTATTTAAGCATTCCAAACCACCAGTATTTCTGAAGATTATTTATTATATTTAAAAATCAGTGTAAAAACTGATATACTTTCAAGAATGTGCCATGTTCTATACACACAGAGAAAAGAAGCACTGGATGTATTTATTTGTTGACTGGGGTGCTGGGCCAGTAACACAGAAATGAGTAGAGGGGAAGCTGACTCTCGCCAGGTAGATGACCCCTGTGTCCCCACAACATCATTCCTATATTAGCATTCCATTTCATAGAAGAGAACACAGAGCTGAGGAATGAGGGCTCCAACTCAGGTCTAGAAATGGCTAGGTTGTGAACCTCTTACTCTGCTGCCTAAACATTCCTTTCTTGTTAGCAACTGATCACAATTCTGAATTCCTGCCACTGTATTGTCAGGTAAAATCCACAACTTTTTATACAGTGCATCAGGACTAAGGAAGCCTTTTGGAGTTCTGTTCGGTTACACAATGCAGTGTGGGTAAGAGTACTGTACCAAGAGTCATTTCTGTGGCTCTTGGTCCCCTTCCCTGACTCCCTGTTCCGTTCTGGTGAAAACACTGGGGCTACTTGGTCTATCAATGGAGAGAGGGCTTAGTGTGTGGCAGTAGCAACCCAACCCAACCCCCTGGCCACACTCCCTGCTTCCTTCTTGCTTGCTAGTATGCCCTGGGATTAAGGCTGATTCCACACTTTGGTTTAACAAAACAGCTCAGAGCATCCTGGGGTTAACTCTGGGCTTAGCCTTTCACAGTTCTATGATTAAATTGCATTTTTCAGTGGTTGTGCCTTTAAACTCAAACCTCTTTAAAAAGAAACTTAAGGAGAACAAAACATAGGAAACAGCCAAATGCCAATAACATATTTTAGTCGTTTGGGGGAATGGGCAGCCTTAGAAACCACAAATTCCCACTTATGCAAGGCTACTTGAGCTTTCCCTTTATTGCTTAGTGACAGAATCCTGGCTCTCCCACAGATATGCACTCTTGTTTTCTTTTTTTTTTTTATTTCTCTGAAACATTATAGAAGGTCTGGGTTATCACTGAAGGATTTGGCTCATTTTACAGTTCTAATCAAATAACCAAAGTTATTTTCTACTGATGTAGATTTTTAGACTAAAAAGCAGATCCAAGTCCATGGCTTGTTACCTGTTACAGGGCTTGGCAAACATAGTTGTAATGATGCACGCATTCTGAAGTTGAGTGTGTCAACATTTGTGACTTTACCATCACAGGCTTTGGTAGCCACCTTACACCAGGCAGGTTCTATCTTCTTGTTCCCTAGGAAAGTGAGAGGGGAACATGGAGTCCAAGTTTTGTTTTGTAGCTACGCTTTCCAGAGCCGTGGCTGGCACAAATCAAGATGGAAAGAACTCCAGAGAGCCCTTGCCTGTGACCTTGTGACTATTCTGACTATGTAAGACTGACCATTGCAACATCAGAGGCTAATGGGTTTGTTTTGGGTTTTGGTTTTTTTTCATCTCAGGATCAAACCATAAGAGCAGATTAGAGGGTGGTCTAGCTAGATCAGCACATGAACTGGAAAACTAACTTATCACCAAAGAATCTAGAGCTCAGAAGTCAGTGAGTGCAAGCTTTCACAGCCATTCACAGTTTAGGGGTGGATGAAACCAATCCCATTTGAGAATAAGTAGGTAAGTAATAGGAAAATGGTAAAAGTTTCCAGAAATTTCTTTATATAGTAAGTACTGAGAGTCTTGGCGGTAGGCATGCATAACGTATGTATTGAACAAACTATAAGCCAAGAATAAGGCAGCTGATACGCACCTGAAACAGTAGAAATCAATCACCCATGGATACTAAGGGACACCGTAACTATTTTTGACAGCAGAACTATAAATGTACAAAACAGACACAAAAGAGTATCATAAGCAGGGTTTTTTTTTAATAACTTCCCTGAAGAAAGTGCTTGAATCCACCTTAGAAAGAAAGCTTGGCATAAACCCATATTGCCCTTCCTGAAACACTTAAGATTGCTAGGCAACCGGAAAGAATTACACCATGAATATAGAGTGACAGAGGGAAGACCCTCATACTTTGTGTTTTCTAGATCAGCTCACTTAAAAAACAATTCCAACTTTTAATTTTTGCCACATAGAAGATACTACAAACAAAAAATCCATTTTCACCATCACTTTACAAAAGGAGACTTTTAAAACCAAAAAAATGTAGGAATGAAATGATTTTAGGAGTTAGAAAGTACTTTAAACTGGATCTCTTTATGGGTGATGTTACTACTATCTGGTGAAAGCACTAAACTCACAAAGACACTGGGAATTTCTGTGTCAGCATGTGTGCAGATGCACATATGCAAATATGAACACACATATTTACACTTGTGTGTAATCACAGGACAACATTGGGTGTCATTCCTCAGGAGCCACCCCCCCCTTTTTTTTCAGACAATATCTCATACTAGTACCCAAGGCTTACTGATTCAGTTAGATACCCCAGAATCCTTTTGCTCTGCTCCCTAGCACTGGGGTTAAAAATGTGTGTGTCACCATGCTTGGATTTTTTTAAACATGGGGTCAGGCTCTCATGTTTGCAACACAAGCATTTTATCAACTGAGCTATCTGTACAGCCCAAGGGAATGTCTTTAATAGAAGTAAGAAAATAGCTTACATGTTTAAAAGCCATTGGAAGCTAAAGCTATTATATTAGAGAGTTTCAAAATGCAAGATAATGACAGTGTTTCTCAAACTCCAGTCTTATTTATGACTGTCACTGTGTCACAGCTGTATTCCAGGCAGGTTGTTCCTTCAACACTTTATTTAAATTAAACCATTTGGGTACTTAGATACATCTATTAAAATAATTCTTCTATGAATATCCTGAATCAAAAGCCATGAAATCAAGCTACCTCAAATCCTGCCAGGTCTCAAGACTCTTCCCACTTGCTGGCAGCCTGATGATGCCAGCTCTGTTGAAAAGGAAAATAGCAAATATCAGAGGTTCAAATCCTACCAGCACCAGATGAAACTTTGATTTAACTTGAAGAATAAAGAGAAATGAAAGGAACACCTTTCTTTTCATAACATGTTTTAATCTGCACCTAAAATCATGTAACAACTCACATCATCTTAGTGAACGATCTATGGAACTGTTGATTAGTAGCTAAGATTTGCTCAAATGAAAATGAACAACACGGGGCTGGAGAGATGGCTCAGCGGTTCAGAGCACCGTCTGCTCTTCCAGAGGACCCGGGTTCGATTCCTAGCACCCACATGGCAGCTAACAACTGTCTGTAGTTCCAGTTCCAGGCAAACACCAAGGCAAATAAAACAAATAAAGTTTAAAAAAAAAAAAAAGAAAATGAACAACACATTACACACACATTTAAAGCAACTTATTGTCCATTTTGCTTTTAAGTTCCTGGGATTCATCATTTACCTTGCTAACATATCTAAATTATATAATTTTACCTTTGAATAAGGCATAGCACATGATGCATTTGACACACAAAAAATGTCACTCGACAGATAAGGATCATAACTGTAAGTTGTTACTTGGGTAAACAAGGCTGTCTAAGCATATTAACTTTTTAATTATGCAATCAATACCATCTCTATTTAGAGTAAACAACAGAATTACCGTAGGATTTAATCCTTGGAATGGCTACACGTGTTAAATTTGAATTTATATTATGAAATACTGTAAGGGGGTGAGCCATCAATAAATCATTGAATGAACCGCTAACATGAAAAGCACTAGTTCTAGGGGCTCCTAAGGTGGATTAGTTGGTCCTGAACAAGAAAGACATATATTAACATATCTTAAGCTGTTGCCTTTCATGTATCTTATCCCTTTTGTCCCTGGAACTATTTTTAGTACAGCGAGAACAAAAGAGTTGCCAAGGCAAGCCAGTAGAAAGAGAGGGTATTAATTCAGTAGGACTTGGTCAAGGTTAGGGCAGGAGACAGCAGGCAAGTACATATTTGGCTCATTAAACTTCAAGACAAAGTTGTAGTGGGAATTTATTTTACTTTCTAGACCGTTTTGGGGGCTATGCTGATGCCCGTCTCATTCAGAAAGTTCCAGATTATAAAACTGTCTTCCTCCGCCAGTCTCTCCATCTCTCCATCCTCTGCGCCTCCCGGCTATCTCTTCTTAGAGCATCTCCACGTGAGCACTTCATCTCAGCTCTTCCTTCATGACCCTATTCTGGACTCTGCTTCTGCAGCTCCATATTGCTGGGTGTGGGAGGAGGAGACATGACCATCCCTGATTGCTCTTCCTGCAAGTCCCTTAACTTTTCTATTCAAATATCCACCCCACATTAACTCTTCTTCCTTTCAAACGTTGCTCGGCCTCTCCTGCTTCTCTCCTTCCTTGCATCCTGTCATGGGTACCTTTTCAAATAATTCCCTCACTCTAATCCCACTGTGCCTGATCCTCAAGATCCTCAAGTAAATTATATCCCACTCCCTTGTGTAGGCCACATTTTTCCATCTCCTTTGTGCCTTTCACAGGGATCTGTTTCTTTGAGAGGCTTCTCCTAAACACTTCAGGATTCCACAAGGGGAGGAATTAATTCAAGTGCCCTCCCCACCCCACCCCATCATTGTGTTGCACCTAGACTGGGTCCCTAAAAAAAAGAAAGGAGTGGCCAGGTAGGAGTTCTCTATGCAGTGTGTGGCTGTTTGAGTGAGAAATACCTCCAAAGGCTTAAGTATTCTGATAGCTGGTCTCTGGTTGGTGGTATTCTTTGGAACCTTAAGGAGCAAAGCCTTGCTGGAGGAAGTATGTTACTGGGGGAGGGCTGAGGGTTTACAGCCTGCCTTCATTTCTCCTTCACTCTATCATGTGAGCTCAGTTCCCTGTGCCTACTTGCCATGCCATCTCAGCCCATTACAGACTGTCTAGGGAGCTGTGAGCCAAAGTCAGCCCCTCTTTTCCACAAGTCACTTTCTGCTATGCTGCTTTATCACAGCAACATGAAAGTAATGATTACACAGCGGCTCTAGCTTTTACTAAGTCATGTAACTACTTATACTTTCTTTTATATGGTCTAGGGTCAATTAATTCTGCAGATGTGTCTAATTATTTCACTGTGGTCTGAACTCGTTATTTATGAAAGTAAAATGTCTTGCAGGGGGTTGGAGAGATGGCTCAGTGGTTAAGAGCACTGACTGTTCTTCCAGAGGACCTGAGTTCGGATTCCCAGCATCCACATGGCAGCTCACAACTGTAATTCCAAGATCTGACACCCTTACACAGCTATACATGCAGGCAAAACACCAGTTCACATAAAATAAAAGTAAATATTTTAAAAAAAGTCTTGCAGAAATGTCAAATGACAAGTCAGCACATATACTCACAAAGAGGCGTCAAACTTATATGCCAGGTGTTGTACCTAGAGCTAGGGATGTCAGTAAATAGAGTGGAGTACTAGCTTCCAACTTACTGCAGTTGACAGAAGTGAGGTTAAAGTCACCCTGTTGAGAAGGAAAGGCCCAGTGCATTGATGGACAGGCTCTGATGTTAACAAGAGCTATTCAGTTGAGTTGGGATATACATTTAAGAGTGGACAGAGGGAGGTTCCTCAAACACACATGAACCCAACCCAAAAGATAATGGGAATCATCTGTTCTGCTCGCATGTACAAACCTATAATTTATGGAAAGATGGAGGAAAAGTCCCTTAGGAAGCAAAGCCAAATTCTGTGGTGAAAATTCAACTGTACTCAAAGCGCAGACTGGAAGAGGTGGGGGTGGAACCACAGGAAAAATAACACGTCTAGGGCAGCCACTTCTCCCTTCTCTCAGGTTCCAAAGCCATCTGGGGCCAAGCTGCCCTCTTGCCTTCCTCTGCCACCCCCACCCTTGCCCATTCCTAGGCCATTACTTTTTCTTCTTTGGGGGCAGCTCACACCAGTGAGTTAGACAGAAGCTTTGTCTCAAACAAACAAGAACCGTATTTTGATGTAGTGCTCACAAATCTCAAGGTGATTTCAGGAGAATACACAATTGGCATCCTAGAAAATATGTACATACAACCAAGTGAGAGTGTATATGAAGTAAATATAATAGAGTTATCAAGAATTTCCAAAAAGAAGAAAGAAAAAGAATTTCCAAAGTTTGGAAAGAAGATAATTTATTTAAATACATGATAATGCAAACAATATATTTGCATATGTGTATTTGTGTACACTGATACATAGAGCAAATTACTGTTAAGAAACACACTGAGTCCTGACAACAGGAAAAACCCTCATTTAAGGGCACAACGCTGTTAACAATGTAATCTCACAAGACATCTATTTTCTTTTACTGGTGCTAGGTATGAAACCCAGGATAAAGCATACAAGGTATAGACAGGCACTTGACCACTGAGCAGGTCCCTAGTTTTCTTGAGGTAAGGTCTTGACTTATAATTCAAGCTGCTCTAGAATTGTCTTGTCTCCCAGGAGATCTCCAAACACCTGGTCTTCTTGCCGTAGCTTCCGGAGTACTGACATCACAGGTGCGTGCCATCAGGTCCAGCTCATACTACTGGGTTTCTAGTTCTGCCTTTTGTTGTTTGCTTTTTTGCTTTTTTCTATCGAGTCATCACCACTCTGCTTTACATTAGTGCTTCTAGAGGGTAAGTGTACCTCAGAAGATCAACTGCTGTTTTCACTAAATTTCCCTAATGCCAGTATCAGTGGTTTATGATAGGCCATCTGAAAAGTATTTTTATAACATTTAATTACTTAGTAACATACATCAGTAAAAATTCAATACTTATCTATTAGATTTCTTATCAGTCATGTGGAGTAAATTATTATCCAGGTCAGAGATAGAAATTTGGAGGGGTGTAACTGAGAAAAGACTGGAGTCATATAAGAAAAGAGGTATAGAGTAAATATAAAACCATGTACCTAGTAGTCTGCAGTGTGACATCTCAAACAGTTTCTAGTCTGTGTACAGATAGTTTAACTGGTAGCCAGAATAAGAAACATACACAAAGAAAGAAGCTGTGGTCAGATGGGCCATGGTAAAGGCTCATTACAGTGCTACTGGCCAAGTGGTCTATTTTCACATCACAGAGGGACTTTCGCTGACAGCACTAACAACATCCTCTGTATTGCTACACATTTCACTCAGTACTGCATACATGTGTACCTCACTCAAACTTACCATGTAGTGAGGTAGGATGTAAGGGAAGGAAACTGAGCTGTTAGCACGTTTAAATAACTTGCTACGGCTTACAGGGTAGATGAGAATTCAGACTGCCTGGTTTCAGATGCTATGGTCTCAGCAACCTTGCTAAAGTGCCCTTCAGAAATGGTGCTGAAGCAAGACCACACAACAGGGTTAAGATTTAAGATTTACTTAAAAGCCAACTATTCCTTGAACTTAGGACCAAGAAAAAACAGAGATTGCAGCTAGTGTTCCTCTCACAAATATACAGTAGCACAGCTGAAAGGAAAAGCTGGCCCTTCTGAGTTCATTTCTATTTCTGCCTTCTTCCTTGCGGAGACTCATTCTACTCTGTATCTTTAGGGCATTTTGTCTTATCCATGCACTATTCACAGAAGCAAAACCAGAACTGGCAAGAGAAAGACTTGCACTGTAGGTTGACCTTTACTTAGAGATCATTTTAAACAAACTGGGTAACTTAGGTGACATTTTCTTTGGAGAAGACCTAACAGGAGCTTTGGCAAGAACCAAGCTGAGGCTAGATGTGGTGGTATGTTGTATTAGGTTTCTGGCCCAGAACTCCGGTCTCCCTCAAGGTTCGAACCCATAGTCTCACAGAAACATACTGACACTTACATTAATTTTATGTTGATTAGCCTAGGGCCCAGGCATATAACTTGCTAACTCTTTACCCTTAAACTAACCCATCTTTCTTTCTTGTTCAGCCATGTGGCTTTATACCTTTTCTCAGCAGCATTTCAACTTCTTTCCTCTGTGTCTCATGGCATCTCTACGGCATCTCTGCTTTGCTCTGAGATGTTCCCAGAGTTTTCTTACTCTGGTAGCTCTGCCCACACTTCCTGTCTACCTTTGGCCAATCAGCTTTTTATTAAACCAGTAGGAGAGACAAATATTTACGATGTACCATAATCCCACTAAAGTGGTACATATTTTTATCCTCTGCACCAACAAGGCAGAGCCAGGTGGACCTTTGTGAGTTCCAAGCCAGCCTGGTCTAGATAGTGAGTTTTAGGCCAACCATGGCTACACAGAGAGACCCTGCCTCCATCCACATACACCATAAGAACCACCAAGTTGTACCCCTCTATGTTTCTATGCCGTGAACCACTGACACTGCTAGGTATGAGGGGCTGCCTTCCTCATGACTCAGTGAACTCTTCCAATACTTGCTCACCCAGAATGTGTGTCTTGTTTGAAATATATTTTGAACTTACCACATCACATAAGAAATGCTTAATAAATACTCAAGTTTGTAAAATGGAGTCCATAGTCAAGGAGTGCTGGCACTTTCCTGGGGTGCTCACAGTTGCTTGGTTGTTTTTTTTTTTTTAAGGAAGACATTTTTTCCCTTACTGAGTGGTAAATACATATAACCCCTTTCTACATAGCTTCTCTGCTGCTCACCATTCCTTAGTGATAAAAGCTGGTTTTCCCAGCTAACACTGTTGGCCATGGTTGTTTCTTGGCAACATTAGCTTTTCTCCTAGTCTGAGATGATTTCAACCCTGTGGCCCTGTTCCTCTTCACCCCAGATGGACTGAGAACCTAGCTCTGAGGTCTGAAATCTCCTTGCCTCTCTCCCTCATCTTCGGAAGCTGAATCAACTTCTCTGTCCACCCTTTCATTATCTCATTCCATCCACTCCATTGCCATCAACGGGGTGGAGACTCATTGCTTAAAGTGTGCTGAGGGAAAAGCCAGAAGCAGGAAACTAGAATAACTTGCTTCTGCTAACAAAACAAACCAGAAAACACAGTGGGGGCCAAGACCTCACATTCACTGAGTTCCAAATCCTTCCTTATCCCAAGGAGACAGACTGCCTGCCTCTGCAAGCTAAGCTCAGGCAGTGTGGCTTAAGCAAACTCACAGAAGGAATTCAAACCTCAAGATCCATTTTCAGCTCTCCCGGGCTACCCTGTGTCTTTGCATCCTTATTCCATGTTGCCTGGACAAATGTAGAAGCCTGTGTAAACCACAGTACTCACTCTGAGAGCACAGGAATGCTCCCACGAACTAACACCTGCCTGCATCTCTCATCCCAAGGCCAGAGAAAGCAATAGCTAGTTTGGATTAAAACAAAACAAAACAAAAAAAACAAAAAACAAAAAACAAACAAACAAAAAAAAAGAGTTATCTCTATGTTAAATTAAACTCAGATTTACTTAATATGCTAGCCAACTTATACCACAACTATTTTGGCCCTTTTTGCCATCCCAAAGGCTTTTGTGGCCAAATGTACCATTGTGCTGCTGTTTGACTCTGGGTGCCAGCAGGCCTCTGGGCCAATGCCAAGTAACACCCTTCCCTTTCATATTTTGGGGACAGCAAGGGAGGGCTGTTAATTCCTTTTGTGACCACCAACTCAGAGCCAAGTGGCCAACAATTTGGTAAATTATACACACACCTAAAATGTCAGCTGCATCAGAGATTCTGCTTTTGGTCCTTCCAGAGGGGAACTTGTAGGCTGATGGCAAGTCTAGAAGAGCTGGGTTTTCTAACCACAGTCTGTGGGAGGGGCAAAAGCAGAGCTCTAGACATATGCCCATGACTCCCACCACCCCAAGGGGAGGGAGCTAGAAAGCAGTCAAGTTGTAAATGTACATGTAGGGAGTAGGGTTGGAAACCCTGGCACAAACTGTAAATTCAGAATGAGCCAACCCCAAACTTTTGAAAAGTAAAAACTGGAAGCTTCTTAAATACATGAAATTGGTCTCGTTTCCTTGTAAACCATAATATATTCCGTAGGTGACTCATGTGCTTTGCTCTAGACTGCCACCGACCTTGCTGCTTATGATGGCCATAGGTCACTAGTACAAACAGAATGAAAATATCTGATCACACCAGTGTTATGTAAAGCTGATCTGTTTTAATATTGGTGCTTAGGGGACCTAGGGTGGGAAAGTGACCCTGATCAATAGGATCCCAATGTGCCCTGAGTTTCCGTGAGTAATGGATGGGGGCTGGTCCTCTGGGCTAGTGGTGGTGTATGAGCCTAGTTCTGTCTCCCTTTGACCCACTATTCCCCTCTCCACTTAGGGAGCTCAGTTCTGGTGGAGGAGGCCTTTGGTTAGCTGACAGGAGAATCTTGGTAGCAGTTTGCTACGACAAACAGAAAGGTTTGGCGTTAGAAGTAAATAGTCCAGTATGGTGGTTCTCATTTCTTCAGGCAGGGAACCTTTTAACTGTTGGGGTGACCATGAAGCTGACAGTAGTATATCCTTTATGTTTTGAAATGTTTGAAACATTTCACATAGAGCTGAAACTAGCATAACATATGCTAATCAGAGCAGGAGAACTTGGGTTTGAACTCCAGTTCCTCTGTGTTAGCAGTGTGGCTGTGAGTCAGCTCATCTCCCTGGTAAATACAGATAATAATAGTACCCATCTCAGATGGCTGCTTTAAGGATTAAATGAGGTAATCCATGTATTAGAACAGGGACTGGCCTAAAGTCAGCCCTCTAACATGAAAGTAAACGACATTTGTAGAGCAATAATAAAGAGAAGCTCTTATTAATCTAATTATTTAGTACAACCTTCTCATTTTACACACAAAGATTTTAAGCACCAGGGATACTACGTGACTTGGTAAAGGATAAACTGTTACTGTCCTCTTAGGTCATGGAGGTTGAGGGGTATCTCTTTTTGTTCCCTGTGATCAACCATAAAAGGAAAATTAAATGAACAGCCCTCCTCCCTTCGGTGGGACTGTACTTTAGCAACTCCAGGATGGTGTGAAAAAGCTCAGAATTGTGGCTTCTTTGGCTCCCATCTTTTGGTGGAATGAGTACATGACCTGCCCCTCAAGGCGGCAGGCAGGGAAGGGGAGACTAAGATCAATAGTCTAGCACCTCCCCACTGCCTTGTCTACTCTCTCCCTGGGCCCTAGACCTCGGTTCCAGCCAAGCATCCCTCTACAACCTCCTTGCTCTCCTGTACTCTTCAGCTTTGAACCTCCCTCCATTGCTTTAATGCCCTGTGTAGTACAAGTTACTAAGCAGCCCATTTCTTACACACCAGGGCTGGAAATGGCCTTTGGCTCCCCACATTTAACCCCAATGCAAACACCTGTTCGTGGTTCACCAATTACCTGTACTAGTGTGCCTGGTTCAAGAGGAAGCCCACAGATAGAGCATTCTTTTAATGGCCTATGTTTGTGTGTTAGACATCAGATGAACTGCCATTGGATTTTGAGGTATAAAGAAGAGGACTTATTTTAAAGGAATATGTAAAGTTTCCACTGTCTTGTGTCATTTAAACATTTCAACCACCAATGCATGAATTGTACAATGGCAGACCTATGAGATCCTTGGTCCCAGTGATGGGCTAGTCATCTTAGTTTGTACAAAAACTCTACATGTGAATGAGAAAAACGGTACATTTCTCAGAACATATGCCACAGTTACACAGATACTTCCAAATGTTATGCAATACAGGCCAGTACAGCATACACATAGTCCACAAGGTTGATACTGATAAACAGTTGTTACTGATTTGTATATTATCCTATTATTTTTAATAATTAGAATATAGCATTTTTACTTTGGGGAAAACAATAAAGGTTTCCTGTAGGAGTATGCTGTGCCTGTCACCCTGAGTATCTTCTGATGGTGCTACTGGATGACCTGGACCACACAGGTTTGTCTAGGTGTCCTCTATGATGTTCACAACAACCGATGCTTACCAGGGCATTTCTCAGGGCCCATGTGATAGCTAGGAGGTGCAAGATTATCTACTGACTGTTTTTGTAAACTGTCTTTCAGGCTATATTTGTTAAAATACTTAAACTGCTACTTATTGACAAAAAACCGAAAACAACTGACTTCTGGCACAGAAAAATCTTGCCATTTCCTCCTTAGAGCTGACAGTGTTTCCTCGGCATCCAGGGGTCTGGCTCCTTCAGCTCCTTGCTGTACCTGTTTTGTGCAATCTGGTTGAGAGGCCCTGGAAAACAGATGTATGTGGAGTGGCTTCCTTATTTCAGTTACTTTTCAAGGAGCTTAAAACCAGGTCCCTGAGAGCCGGAAGAGGATCTAAAGATTACATAACTCAATCTTTTGCTTTGTAAATGAGAACACTCGGGAACCAGGAGGTAAAATAAGAAAGACAGTTTCTGTCCAGAGATGTGCCTTGTGGTCCTTATGCTGGGAAGAGATTTAGTGCAAAATTGAAGCTGGAAAAGGAAGGAGGTGAACCAAATGAGATATACTGAATGAAGTTGTCACAAAAAGATGTCACTTATCTCTAACAAGGGTTAACAGGGTTCAAAATAATCCCCCCCAGTAGGTTAAGTTAAAAATCCATTGGGGGTGGGGGAATAGGAGGAGAGAGATTCAGCTTTTACAAAGTGACAAGAAATGGCAGGGAAAGGGCTACACCCAGAGGTAAGACTTATTTCTACTTCTAACCAAGACTAAAGGGAACCGTGCATTCAAAGAGACTTATGGAATTTAAACACAATTCAGCATGGAGAAATTCTAAGTGTAAGGCCCTCCAGGTCAGCTCCCTTGCACCTCAGTGTTAAAGGAAGCCAGAAAGCCAATTACATTCCCAGCAGGGCCGCTCTGCTTCTGCAATGGAATAATGTACCACAAATTCTGTGTGTGCTTTACAAGCTAGTAAAACTATGGTTGCAGGTGGGAAGAAACAGGGTGGAATTTTGCTTCTGCCAACATCTCAGACTGGGGAGCTTCTCTTACAGCAGTGGTTTTCCTTTAGTACAAAAATGTGTTCTCTATAATTCCATAAAAGGCTGCTTTTTGTGAAGACTGGAAGGATAACTAGGCATGACCTACCAAAGAAGCATCATTCTTTAGAGGAAGGGTGTGGAGGATGCTCACCTTTCTTAGCAAACAAAAACTCACTTTGGCACAAGCTCTGAAGACCTTTCTCTAACAGTAGAGAGGAGGTGAGCTGATTGGGACCAGGGTACCACAATCACTTTGGTGAAGAGCAGAGAAGTGAACCACAGTGGAGGGTGGGGCTTTCCATGTTCATTGCCTTGGGACGCACAGGGAAGTCTAGTCTAGGACCATGCTCAAAGCAGGAGGGGCCGTGCCAGGGTTTTTCTACCAACGTGCCACTCCATTTGCTGACAGTGGGATAGCTGGGACTACAGCAGGCTCCTGCGGCTGACACTCCTCTGCAGAGTCTGACGGGCAAAACTATGATGCAGCCGCATTGCTTCTGTGCTGACGGCTGAAACCTGGGGTCTAGAGTGGGTATCTTGGTGACACTAGAGGAGGTTCCAGAGAGTCACTTAAAGAGACTGGGCTCTCCTAGCATGCCAATACCATTATGTACACCAAAACTTAGGTGCACATCTTCCAGGGCTTTGTGTGTTAGGCAGACTTCTAAGTCCTTTATTGGACTAACACTGAACCTCACAACATCCTTTTAGGGCCAGTAATATGATTCCTACTTCAGAGATAAAATTCCTTTGGCACAAAGAAAGTTACTTGACCAAGGCCATTTGACCCAAGGTGTACTGGGGAAACTGGCACTTGAACTTGAGCAGGTGAACTCCAAAACACAAGGGTGGAAGCACTGTGGTACCCAGCCCCTCTGCGATGCCCAACAGTGTGTATCATTACCCTTCTGGAGACCTTTGCTCCAAGCAGACACTTCATCCCATGTTGGCCTCACACTGGCGTGCTGGTCTCCTAAAAGCTCCTGACAGCATCTGCAGTTTGATTTCGATTTAATTTTCCACTTCACAAAGCCATGCCAGGGGAAGGACAGCTACCGGTACCTTTCCAACCATCTATAAAGCACAGCACTCAGGACTGTGGGCCTCCTTGCTGCCACCTGACCTGTGTTTTTGGCCTTGCTAATGTTTGCATTGCCGCCCTGACCTTACAAAGTGACCTGGAATAGCTTTCCCATTTCCTTGTGTGTGTCCACTTTCAGAGTCTGGCTGTCAGCCTGGACAAGCCTGTCAATTAGTATCTCAAGGGTTTGGGATGGGGCCTGCAGCCCATTGAGGAGCACAATCTAACACTAACCTCCAAATTCCTTCTCTTAATTGAGCATTCATTAGTTTGCAGGAACAAAAGCAGCCATTCTCTATTATAAAGCAGAGGTCAAAACCGGTGGCTGTGTTTTGTTTGGCCTGCAGAGTGTTTAAATATTGAGAAATTTCACATAAAATACGGATTTCCGGCTTCTCTCAGAAAATAGACAGAGCTGGTGACTCTGGAGCTACTGAGTAACAGCTGTCCCCTGAGAGGTACGCTCAGGCTCACTGTCCCAACCTCAAGTTTCTTCTGGTCACTTCAGCCACAGATTCCACTTGCCTGGTCTCCACATGACTGCAGACCATGTCGTTCCACACTCAATCTGTATTTCTCTCCTTTACAATGCTGAACAGACTAGTGAGGTCATTCTTAACAGCTATCATGTTAGCACATGGGTAGCCTGGGCAGTGCAGGTTGGGGAGCTTCCCACAATGTTGCTGGCATTTGTCACGAGTGCCTGGCACATATAAGTTGCATGCCACTTTCTTCTTATGTGGGTGAATATACATAAATGGCTAAGTCTCAGGAATACAGAGTTCTGTGACAAGAAACCCATTTCGCCAGCTGAAGTCTGGGCTTATGAATGTTTCGGCAGCTTCTGGAGAACCATTACCGCTGACTATACCTTCTCTTGTGCTACAAAGATCACCCCTGCTGTCACAATTGATTCCTAGTCTTACTTGGGATCCCAGAAGCCAATGAATTCATGCTTTACTAAGATTTAATGAGAAGCCAAAAACTAAGCAGCACGGGAAAAGCTGCTCCTGTCAGCCTTCTCATTTTCCCTCAGCCGACAGAGGAACTGTTGGAAGGAGCAAGCTGTGAGCACAGATAAAATTACATGGCAGGATCACGGGCAGACAGACAGTGGTGTCAGCTAGGACAGCTGCTAAGCTGTTGGACAGCGAGTGCTGATGTACTTCCGGGTTCCACCTCAGGGCGCTGCAGCTGAATGAACTTTGGAAAATATCAGACCTCCTTAGGCCTTCAGCACCTCACTAGAAAAATGCCTTCTTACCATTCTTTTGGTGCCTTTGAAGACCAACTGAAAATGTGGAAGGAGTTGGCATCTGGGACCGAGGGGTAAAATCCCACTGACATCATCTGGTGGCAAAGAATCACAGGTACCTCTGCTCCAAGAGAGCAGAGATATGTCCATATCAGGGAGCAGCAATAGTCCTTTCCTGAGACAGGACCTCAGTCCCAGGATTTATACAGTTCCTGCTAGATCATGCTCACTGCATATTTGCTGAAGGAATGAATGGATATGGAGAAAACACCCAGCCAGGGTATGGGGCTGGGCTAATGCTTCCAGTGCACAAGCAGAAAATGAAGATTGCAAACTCCATCCTTTGTAGTTCTGGGCACACCGGAATCTTCCAGGTCTGAGAATGTACTACCATTAAACTCATTCAGACAATTGTTCAAACAACCCTGAAGTGCTTAGATGGAATATTCTTTAGGAAAATCAGTTACATTTTTTTTCTCTTTCTGCCTTAGTGATGGAAATATTATAGCCCATGTCACAGGGGGCTCTGAGGCTACCAAACCCAAGAGTCCTCTTTGCATTCCTGCCTGCCTGGCTCACATCTACAAGCCCTGAATCTTAACTAAAGCCTTCTCTGACAGTCAAATTACTATTGCTGCAAAGCAAATTACCCTGACTCTCGTGACCTAAAACAATATTTTATCATACTCACAGATTCTGCAGGTCAGGCAGCACACAGTTGAGGTGGCTTCCTCTGCTATGAATACCTGTGCACTCATTTGTCCCCCAGCTAACATATGAAGGCCAAGGCTGGAGTTTTCAGCAGTAGATGGTGGCTGCCAATTCAGTCTCAGCTGGGCTGCTAGCCACGGTGATTATGTGTGACCCCTATGGGGTTCCTTATAATATGGTGGCTCTATCCCAGGTCTGTATTACCTTTTATAACTTGGCCTTGAACAATCACATAGAGAAACTTTCAGTGTTGCAGCCACTCAGATTCTGGGAAAGGAGATAAAGCCTCACCTTGCAATGGGAGTAGGTAAAATGCTTAGGTAAGAGTCACATGGGATGGAAAATAGTGTTCACTCACCTTTGTAAAATACAATCTGCCACACCACATTGAGTGTGTTCCCAGTTATTCTGTGCTAAAATGACTCAAAAGGAGAAAAATTTACCTGACTCTTCAGACTTCCATGGGCACCTATACATGCGGCATACACTCCAACATACACATAGATTAGAAATGTGAAAATAGGGCTGGAGAGATGGCTCAGTGGTTAAGAGCACTGACTGTTCTTCCGGAGGACCGGGGTTCAATTCCCAGCATCCACATGGCAGCTACCAACTGTCTGTAATTCCAAGATCTGATACTCTTACACAGTTATGCATGCAGGCAAAACATCAATTCACATAAAATAAAAATAAATATTAAAAAAAAGAAAAGTGAAAATAAATCTTTAAAAAAACAAATCAGAGCTGACAAGATGACTCAGTGGGTAAAGGGGCTTTCCCGAAGCCTGGTGATCTCATTTTGACCCCAGAGCCTACAGGGTGAAAAAAAGGGCCAACTTCCACAGACACTGTGGCATATGTGCTATGGAAGCAATGTATTTAAAAAGTAAAGGTAGCTGTCCATCTCACCAAGTTGTTTAGGGAATAAAATATAAGAGATGTGCAAATGGAGGGGGTGTTAATACAAGGTAAGGTGGTTTTATTATGTTTATATATTCTTTTTGTTGTTTGGGGGAAGGTCTCTCTATGTAGCCCTGGATGTCCTGGAACTCACCCTGTAGAACAGTCTGGCCTCAAACTCAAAGAGATCTACCCACCTCTGACTCCTGAGTGCTGGGATTAAATGTATGTGCCACCATACCTATGTATTCATACATTTTTTTTATTTTTTAAAAAATATTTATTTATTATGTATACAGTGTACAGAAGAGGGCACCAGATCTCATTATAGATGGTTGTGAGCCACCATGTAGTTGCTGGGAATTGAACTCAGGACCTTGGGAAGAGCAGTCAGTGCTCTTAACCTCTGAGCCATCTCTCCATCCCCCTTATACATTCTTTAAAATATAAAAGTGGAGGCTGAGAAGATGGTGAGTAAAGTGTCTGCCTTGAAAAAAAAATCTCAGTTACAGTCCCACAACCCTCACAAAAAGGCTGGCTGTGGTCGCACTTATAACATAGGCTCTGGGAGAACAGAGATGGGCAGGCCCCTGGGCTTTCAGACAATCCAGCCCAGCCCAGCCCAGCCAACATGTAAACTCTAGGCCACCAGTGAGAGACTTTGACAAAACAAACAAAGTAAGGCAAAAAAGCATCAAAGGTGGACAGTACCTAAGAAATGGCACAGGAGGTTATTATCTGGTGACATGAACAGATGCACACATCAACACACCCCAAAAACAGAAATGAAGGTGAGAAGTAGAGAGCCAGTCTGCTCCCCTGGTGCTGCCTGCTAACAGACTGAACCACTGGAAAATGCTTTAGCAATCTGTGTCTGACATCAGAATATGATGGAAATGACAGCAACTGGAATTGGGAGCACAGGCCACCCTGAAAGAGTAACATCATCTACCTTTTACTCTCTCAAACTTTTTCAAGCCAGCTATCCCGTCATGAGGACTTAGTGGGCATCCTATAGTGTGGCCCATGTGGGCTAAGACAAGAGGCCTCCCACTAACAGCCCCCCCCATCTGCCAGCTGTGGGTTAGCTGACACTGACTGCCCCAGCTGCTGACCACAGGCCCCACCCAGCATACTCCTCGTAACCTCAGCTCAACTGAATTGCTCAGGAATTCCTGGCCCATAACAACCATGAGAGACAATTACTGTTAACTCTTGTGTTAAATTATATGCTTTGGGGTAATCTGTTGTATAGCAATAGATAATGAATACACAGAAATATGCCCTACTAACCAAATATAGCAGGACAGGCTTTGCAGCCTCTCTGGCCACGTTCGTGGTGACAGGTAGCACTTTTGTGTGAGGTGTCAGGCTGAGCAGTCAGGCTATGGATAGTTCAACAGCACCACAAGCAGCAAGTGTTCTTTGGAAATAGGTCCTTAATGAGGCCGTATTATGACTGATTTTACATAAGTGAGAAACAACACAAAAATTGTCACCAATACACAGGTGACTGAAAAGCCCAAGTATCAGTAGGAGCCAAGCAACTTCAATCCCAGGAAGGTGACTTCAGCACTGAGTGGCCACCTTGCAATTCTGTGGGTGCATCATTGGCTATATCATATGGCATTTGTACCTGAGGGGTTGGATGACAGCTTCTGGAACCTCAACTGAGCTCTTTTCCACCTGGACAATGGCATTCTCTATCCAGCATTCATAAAAGGTCATCATTCTGATCTGGTTTTTTTTAAGTATTTTATTTTTATTTTATGTGAATTTGTGTTTTGCCTGCAATATAACCATGTAAGGGTGTCAGATATTGGAATTACAGACAGTTGTTAGCTGTCATGTGGATGTTGGGAATCAAACTCAGGTCCTCTGGAAGAACAGTCAGTGCTTTTAACTGTAGAGCCATCTCTCCAGCCCCCTCTGATTTTGTTTTTAAAAGAATTCCATTAACTTCGTCCTTGGATGTCAACATTTTCTGCTACAATCCCTAACCATCTCTCCCCACCTCTCCTTTAATGCACACGCTGCTGAGACTAACCAGCTAGCATAGGGCACAGCCCTCACCATCACCTTGTTATTTACCTGTTTTATTCTCTCCGCTACCTATCCCTAGCACCAAGTCATCAAAGAAAAAAAAAATCAACAACTAAACTAACCTAAACAACTAAACTAAACCAAAGAACTAAACTAAACCAAAACTAAATCCAAAATCTAGTTCTATGGTCAGTGGGAGGCACAGTTACCCAAGACCTAAGACTTCTCTTCTGGATCTAATACTTGGTGGTACTTATCACTCTGCCCCTTGCCCCTCCACACAAGATCAGGAGCAGTTTAGAGTCTGCACCTACTCAAGTGCTCTTCTGACACTGCTAGACAGCCAGGCCTTCCACCATTCAACCGCTTTCCACCACCTAGGAAAAAAACCTTTGAGGAAAGTATGCATATTCATTTTCTAAAAATTCATTTACTTAGAAAGCATTTTCTCAAATACCTTGTTGTCTTTGTTTTTTTTTTTTTTTTTTTTTACCTTGTTGTCTTTGTTTCCTAGTTCATAAATTATGTAGAACAGCCCCAGCTAGAGCAGCTAACAAATTTGGTGATGTCTTAGTAGTAGCTCATTCCTGCCTCACCCCAGAGTGTGTCCAGGGTCTTCTGAAGGCGCACTAGCTACAGCAGACACAAGCACTGGCAGGGAGCAACAGAGGCGAGCTGTCACGCTTTGTGTTTCTGCTTGTTAAATCCGAATGCTCCTAATTAGTTATTCTGCCCAATAATGCCTGGCTGGACAATGGTGCAGGGACTGGGGCTGCTGAGGCTATGAATACAAGTTCCTTAGCCTCCTGAGGCTTGGGGATTGGTGGCGTGGTTGTGGGCACTGAGGCGCTGTGTTCCTGCTGGCTGTGGACTCAATGACATCGACCCATATGTGAATAAAGGTCATCACCTGTTAGTGCTTTGGCAGAAGGGCAGCTGCCCTGAGTGCCCACTTAGGCCCTGCCTTTGTCTACTGGCTCTGTAAAGAGTGCCCACAGAGAAAAACACTCTGTGATTCTGTTTGCTTGGTGGGGGCAGGGCACACAAAGTGATTCACCAAACATCCTTGAAGAATTCAGCAAAACATGTCTTCAAAGACTGGCCTTGAACTGCCTTGGACATGGCCTTTTTGTGAACTTACTCACTAGCTACAACTCCAGGAAGCCTCTGAAGTGGACCACCAGGTGCATTGTTCCTGTGTGAAACCCTTGTGACAGCCATTTATGTCACACTGATGACGAAAGCTCTATGAATGAGGACCTATCCAAACCTCAGCTGAGAAGTTAGCTGCCTGGGGACATTCAGTGAGTGTTCAGAAAGACTACAACATTAGCAGGGCTTGGCACCGCATTCCTGTGACCCCAGCTATTGGGAGGCAGGCTGGGGAAGGAAGACTGAACTGGGAGTCAGCCTGGGTGGTAGAGCAAAACCCTGTCTTGAAAACAAACAAAAAACGGGCAACATTAAACAACTCACGATTATTGTGACAATAAAACTAGAGATCAGGGGACTGGAGAGATGGCTCGGGGAGGAGGAGCACTTGCTGGGAAAGCAACAGGATCTGGGTTCAGATCTATATAAAAGCATGTCCTGGATCCCAGAAATTTGCTGGCTAGCCAGCTAGCCGGAAAGGCAAGCTTCAGGTTTAGTAAGAGATTCGGAGTCAAAATATAAGCAGAAATAGATAGAGGAAAACAAGAGGAATGACTCCCCAAAGACTCATGTGCTTGAATACTTGGCCCATCTGAGTGGCACTATGGTTGGAGTAGGTTTGTCGTTGTTGGAGGAAGTGTGTCACGAGGGGTGAGCTTTGAGATCTCAGAAGCTCAGGCCAAGCCTAGAGTGTCTCAGTCTCTTCCTGATGCCTGTGGATCCAGATGTAGAACTCTCGGCTTCTCCCAAGAACCATGTCTGTGCGCCTGCTGCCATGCCTCCAGCCATGCTGACAATGGGCTAAACCTTTGAACTGTAAGTCAGCCTCAATTAAATGTTTTTCTTTATTAGAATTGCTTTGGTCATGGTGTCTCCTCACAGCAATAAAATCCTAACTATGACAACATCTGACATACTCCTCTGGCTTATGTATGAATGTACATGGGTATATGTGCGTATACACAGATGAACAAAATAAAATTAAAAATCACAGGTCATTTATTTGTTGTTTCACAGATGGACCTCCCTATCTTTGTTCTGTTTCAACACTGATAACACTGACTTATTTGCTTTTATTTCAGGGGCAAATGTGAGTTCAGGATAGGACACACATACACACGTACATCCCCTCCTTCCACCACGTGTCTATCCAACCACAGATTCACTGAGTATGCACAGGAGATGTCAGTTGCTCAGCTGAATGCTCACTGTTTCAGCATGAAACAAGCAGTTGCAACCATTCTAGGCCACTCTGGAGAGGTAGTGTGCATCTGGTTACAGCTCACTGTTTTCATGGTTCTGCAGGTCATCAGTCCCTCTCCCTTGCCATCCCTCCCACTCACACCTCCACAGCAGTGCTCACCTTTAATCCCAGCACTCAGAAGGCAGAAGCAGGAGGATCTCTGTGAGTTCAAGGCCAGCCTGGTCTACAGTTCCAGGATAGCCAGGGCTACACAGAGAAACCCTGTCTCAAAAAAAAAAAATTAAATAAATAAAATTCTACTTTTCCATGCCTTCTCAAAAGCTTAGTAGTTGTCTACTTAGCGTTTTTGAAACTGTTTGAGAGTTTGAAAACAGTATGCACTTGTATTTCCTAAAGGAAAGTTTCTGTAATTTTTTTTGTAAGAAACAAACAACAAAAAGTACCCCAAACAAAACAAAGTCTTCCACAGAAGATTCAAGCGTAGGAGCTAGAAGAATGCCCAGCAGCTAAGAACCCTTGATGCCCATACAGAGGACCTAAGTCTTATTTCCAGCACCCATGTTGGATGGCTCATGACTGCCTATGACTTCAGCTTCAAGGGATCTGATACTCTTTTTCTGTGGATATATACACAAATGCATACACAAGTACACATAGATGCACAGGAATAAAAAATGTCTTTTAAGAAATCTAATAGCTTTTCTTTTCTTTTTTTCTTTGAGCCAAGTTCTTGTTATGTAGCTCTGGCTGTCCTGGACTCACTCTGTAGACCAGGCTGGATCTGAACACAGAGATCCACCTGCCTCTGCTTCCTAAATGCTGGAATTAAAGGTATATGCCCCCTCCCATCACAGCCTGAATACCATTTTCAAATATCCTTTTGACTGAACAGATTTCATCTGTGCCCTAGATTTCCCAGGAACTCAGGAACCTTTACCTTGCCTAATATGCCACTTCTTGGGCCCTGCCATTAGTCAGGATGATCCTTGGCTTTACTTTATATGTTCCAGAAAATGTTGCCAACTGACTGGCCACATGATGTGCTATTCGCCTGCTATCTACCATGCCTGTAATATTCAGAGAGAAGTCAATGGAGAAACACAGGCCATTGCACACACTTGGCCAATAACTATAAGTGATTAGCTCTCAGAATAACAGAAGGCCATTGTCAGCACTAGCATTTATTACAACATAACGAAGCATACTTAGTAAAAATGAGTAAATTCTAAGGAAGCAGAAAATTAAAATAGTAATTTCTTGGCTAAAAGCATCCAGCCATTAATGACTGAGTACATTTGCTGAGACTTTAAGGGGTGTCATAAAAATAAAACATGAGGTGTACATTTTTTTTGGTATCAGAATGTTTTTTAGCATCTTTAAATATTAGTGCTTTGTGTAGTAAACTATCTTAAAATTATGCATAAACATCAACTTCCTCTTTATCTATTATTTATTTGTGTGAGTGACTGACTGTATAGCTATGTGTGTGTGCACACATGTACATGTGCAAGATCAGACAGCAACTGATAACTTTCAACATTCAGTCCTCTCTTTCCACTATGGTGGCTCTGGGGATCAAAGTCAGCTTAGGAAGCCTGGCAGCAAGTCTTATCCTTTGAGTCATCGAACCAGCTTGTATGCCTATTAAATCATAACCTTTTTGAAAATTTCTGTAAAAAAAAATCAAAATCACAAGGAAAAAAAATTTGTAAAAAAAGGTTCTGTTATAGTTCAGAAGCTATAACTTAATAATTTATTAATTGCTCTATCTTTCACTATAAAACACATACCTAAAAACTCCTTTTTTTGCTTTTATAGAAGCCCTTACAATTAACAAATGAAATCAAATGGAAGAAAATCGCTGACTCGAGCAGTCCTGAAGAGGACCAAATCCTGGAAGGGAGAAAGCAGGATGTCTCAGATTCGTGGAGGCTTGTAGCTGGTCAGCCAAGAAGAGTCCCCATCCTCATACACTCTCACAAAAACGCTACTACTGCTTTTCCTGCTCCAGATCCCTTCCCTTCCCTATAACTGAGAACAGCTCAAACCTAGAAAACATGCTTGTCAATTACCCAGAAACCAAAGGGAGATAAGCAGGGGTGCTCTTTAGGGCTGATAGCCAAGATACAGACAGATCAAAAGCCAAATGCAATTTAGTCCACCTCAGGCAGAAGCAGTAATTGAATTAAACTTCCTCTAAATATGATAAGTTTGGGGATCTTAAAGCCAGGCACAAAGAATCAGGTTAGAGTAAGCTACCACATAAATGAATGCATTGAGCTCTAACCCCCGCCCACAGGGAGTTTGATAAGCTGGCGATTGCTTCTATCACTCCACTGCCCAGCTGAAAACTGATTAAGCTACTTATGGGGCTCTGGGGGCTAATGGCCTGGCCCACCAAGAACACCACTGTCACAGATTTAAGTAAGCTGCTTGGCATATATCGTTTGATTATTACAGATGGAAAAAGAAAGGGTCATGTGGGGAGACAGCGGGGTACAGGAAGCTTTAAGGGAAGCAGGCTCTATTATTCCAACTGAATACACAGCATTGATACCCTAAGATGAATATGGAATTACTGCAATTCTCTCTTCCTCTGACACCAAAACTCTTTTAGAAGGGCCTCCTTAAAGGGGAGCCACTCTTGTTTATACCACTGTTATAGGAATGTCTGGTATCATTAAACACACTTCTTAATGATAGTGTCTGGGCCCTCCCTCACCTACCATGACCAAGCAACCGCTAAGATAAATAAATGCATATCAGAAAATTCAATCAATTCGCCCTTAGAATATCACCATGCCCTGGCCAGCAGATTCCATGGGTGCTGGGGAAGGCAGGAAAGACTGAAGGAGCAAAGAGGTATAGACTCTTTGGACAAGATGTACAGACTCACCCTAACTTCTCTTTGGCCTGTCCAACTAAACGGTACATTATTTCTTCCATTTAAAATAGCTGTCTTACCACCAAACAAAAATGAACAAAAAAAGTCTAAATCTATTTTAATTTTTTTAAAAAGACATATACCAGAAACCTTGTAAAGTAATTTAAAGTCTAAAAAATGACTGTAGGACATGGGTGAGTTTTCAAGCTGAGCTCAAACAACGTGAGGAAAACAGGGACAGACTCCCAGCAGTTTGAGATTTCTGAAAGCTGTCACAATTATTTTTTGAATGATTCTTTAAAGAATCAGTATTTATTTAGAAAGTAAAGCAATGCTTTCATTTAGTGTCCAGCAGCTTCTTAGGGAGTGTGCTGTTGATTTAAATGATTAACCAAAGCTAAGCATACTCAGGACTTAGGGCTGAGCACACAAAACCGTGGTTTCTTCCTGGCCACTAAGCTGGTCAATCATTAAAAGCACATGCACTGACAAAGTCGTACAAGCTGGTTCTGACTCTCCTGTGCTCTGCTCTATTAGACTTTAAAAGTCATCCAGCATATCTGAAAGGCTTTGTGCATTCACTGACTGCTTTCCCACATCTTTTTTTCTTCACATGGTTTTTAGTTGAAATATTCATATTACATAAAATTTATTATTTCAGAGAAAACAGTCAATTTATCTTTAGTATATTCAAAAGGCATCATCACTATCTAGCTCAGTCTGGAAGAGATCCCATATCCATTGGCAGCCTCTCCTCACCTCCATTCTTTCCAGAGCTTGGAACCACTCATCTATTTTTCTGTCACCATGAATTTGCTCATTGTGGACATGCCATTGAAACTGCTATAATGATACAGATTTGTTTCCATCTCTGGATTCTTAGCATGATATTTCAAAAGTTCATCCATGTTGAAGTGTGTATCACTATTTCGCTCTTTTTATGGTTAGATAATGTTATATAATAATGATAAGCAACATATAATAGTTGATGAACCTCTGGTTTGCTCCCCACATTCTTACCCCTACTGTGAGTCATGTCTTACTGGACACTCTTACAAAGGTTTTGTTGCATTTGTTTGGGGGACAGGGTCTTGCTATGTTAGCTATGAAGCCTGGGCTGCTCAGTCTCCTAAGCAGGAACTGTAGGTGCATATCACTCTACCCAGCATTCATATACAAGTTTTCGTAAGGACAGACATTTTTCATTCTCTTGAGCATATATTTGGGAGTGGAATAGCTGGATTATATGGTAACTCTAACCTTTGGAGAGCTGCTAAACTGCTTTCCAAATGGCTATTCTACTCAACTTCCCCTCTAGTGATGTATGCGAGCGCCAGTGACTCTATTATTGCTGGCATTTGCCATTGTCTCATAGTATCTTTGTATACTAAATCTCCCTCCCATTCTGAATAAAATTGGTTGAATGTGAAGGAATTACTTAATGACAGATGAATTCCATGCTAAAAGCACAATTCACAAAGTGACTCTGGAAAGAAGACAGGAGTGGAGGGGCCGTCTGCACACTTACCTGCTGCAGGTCAGCTAGAGAGTACAGGTGGATCTGCTGAAAGAGGTATTCTCTGGGGAAAATTCTGAAAATAAAGGCAAACACACAGTGACCAATGGTGCCACAAGACACACTTTTCCGGTTAAATCTCATTCAGAATTCCTTTCCTCTGCCCTTGACCTTCTCCATGTTCACCTCTGCTTATGTTCCCACCCTTCTGAGAAACTCTAATACTAACCTTTCCTTTATGCTTGTAACATAAATACTAATAAATATGATTTTTCATTTCTAATGTTATCTGAAGTGCTATAGTATTACACAGTGTTCTAGAACACATCTGATTTTTGTTGTTCTGTTTTTGCATTTTAGGTTTTTAGAGGTAAGTTTTTGATATGTATCCCACTGTGGCCTTGGACTTAAAATCCTCCTGCTTCAGCCTCACAGATGCTGGGATTACAGGAGTGTCCCACCATGCCTGGTCCTGCTTCTGGCTTGCTGTGCTAGTTATGTCTCTAACAAACCACATGCTCTTACTTGCACACATCTCAAGCCTAGCTTCTGTGCAGGTCCAACTGCTCTGCTGAGTAGCAAGGACAACTGAACTTGATATCTCTAACATCTCTGTAGCATTAACAACGAATGATGTGCTGGTTTGAACAAAAATGGCCCCAACAGGCTCCTTTATTTGGATATTGGTCACCTGGTGGCATAAGTGTTTGGGATGAACTAGGGGTGTAGTCTTATTAAAGGAGGTGTTGTCACTATGGATGATTTTGAGTTTTAAAAGAATCATGTCATCCCTAATGTGCCTCTTTCTGCCTTCTACTTGTGGACCATGAACCAGACTCTCAGCAGTCCCGACTGTCACGCCTTTGCTCTGCCATCTTGGACTCTAATCCTCTAAAATCACAGGCTCAATTAAATGCTTTCCTTTATAAGTTGTCTTATTGCTATGGCAACAAAAAAGTAACTAATACAACTGTATATCTAAACCTAATTTTGGAGTTAAGAAATAATAGAGTGGCAACCTGTGTGTTTCTCTAGAGTCACCTATGGGCATGAAAAGAGTCCTACTAAATGTCACATTAGTGATATATTCCCTTAAGGGTATAATGAAATTAACTTTAGATTTTGGGCACAGGTGGTAACGATAGTATAAAGCTGTGAAATGAGACTCTCCAAAATTTTCATTAGCTGTTGTCAACTTCTAGGATCTAGATAGATGGTACTGAGTGAATAGGAGATAATAATTGTGGGCAAGCAGCTCCCAAGAAAGGGAGAAAAGTAGTATTAGTTAGAAACAACACATGTACACATGTGTGTACACACACACACACACACACACACACACACACCCCTGTAATCCTAGTATTTGAGATGTTAAGAAAGGGGAATATTAAGTTGGATGTCAACCTGGGCTCTATAGTAAGACCCTGACCAATTTATATATATATATATATATATATATATATATATATACACACACATACAAAAGGAAACACTGTATAGAGAAACCAAGTCCAAAATCAAACTCATGATTGCTAGTATTTTCTGTCTTACTTTACAATAGTCTTGGAGCTTGGTTGTGAGCCTTAACTTTTAACAGCTACACTCTCCCTCCAGCTCTTTCTTGTATTTGAAATGAAACCATCTGGTCTGTCATCTCTACTACTCTTACAACATTATCTGTACAGCTGAAGGTAGTTCTGCATTTATTTAATGCTGCTAACTGTGTAAATGTATTGTGCATGAATTTATTTTCCTTTTCCCCTGAAAAGAGACTCTGTGTTCTGCCAGATGCATGTCATCTACTGTCTCCCTCTTATCAGACTTCAGTGTTGACACCATAATTTATACAAGGTCAATCATAATAGACATGAAAACTGGAAAATGCAATATATGTGAAAAAGATAAAGGAACTGAGCCTACTGTGTTGGAGAAAATAAGTGTCCAAAAGATTTAGTGGTGGCCATTAAAATACAGACTTTTAAGAGAGATAACGTCAATCAGCCCTTCTCCTCAAGAGGAAGGAAGTTGTGACATAAAAACACTGACGCCAAAGGGGAGAATAAATTTCCTGAGAGGGGTAAGAGGGACCTATTAGAAAGCATCTCCTGTAGAGGTGCTTTTCCATGTAAATAAAAGAAGAGGGAGGGTCTATAGACTGGAGGCATATGGATTTCCACAGCAGGGCAATGGGGCAGATATGGCTGCCCCTTTCTCCCTTTTCCCTGAAAGCAAACTGAACTGGAAACACATTCTCTCAATTGTTTCCTTCGGGCACACTAACCACAGAGGAAAGACAGGATAAGGATATAAATGCCAATATCAGGATAGGCAGACCATGGCGAGTTCCCATCTACATGACATTGAAGGCTGCTCTACTGTGGTGTGATCATATCAGTTCGCCCATCAGATATAGGTTCTTGAGAAAATGGACTAAAGTAGCAGGAATGCCTGGGGTCATTTCCTCCTTAAAGTCTAGCAAGAGATGAGTTACAGAGGATCTGGTTGTGCGGGGCCTGCTCTGGCAGCAGTAATGCCTGACACAGATCTGCCCAGGGGATGCAAAATTTGGTGTCCCTTAAAGATACTTATTCCAGCATTAATTTTACTATTGCTACATTCAGTACAACAAGGATTATTTCTTACATTTATCGATCAGAAAATACTTCTGATCATTTTATGTCCTATGAATTTAAAAAATACCTCTGCAACTTGTCGTTATGGGTAAGAACCTAAAATTAAAATGCAAGATCAGAACATACTTCATTGCATTAAGCAGATGTTGGGCTCACAGTATGATGTAGTAAGTGTTCCTGACCCTGAAGATTTGGAAAGATACAGATTTTTAAAGATTTTTAAACATACAGATATACATGCAGGTGAGGAAAGTTGGCAGGACACCTGGTCAGGAAAGGCCCCCAGGAATGGGAAGTTGGGAATTAGTGGGAAGAAGTGAAAGTGGATGGATGGATGGCATTCCAAGGAGAAGCAGTGGGAGCATGCCCAGTGCTTTATTCAGCCTCTCCTGAGCAGGGTGTATTTTCTGTTTCTCTGTCTGGGAGGGTAGAGCTTAGAGAGTTAGGATGTAGCCAGCCAGTAGGATGCATGTGCATGTGTGTGTTATGGTTATGCTGAATCTCCTTAAAAAGAAATGGGGTGCCGCAGAAGTACCCTAAGTAAAATAGTGACAAGGTGAGGGCCGTGACTTCAGAAGACCACCGAGAGCAGAAAAGGAACAAAGGGACTGATGGGAGGAACCTTTGTTTAAAAGACTAGAAACGAAATACAGAAGTCTAAGGAGATGAGGTTAGAAAGTTCTTCACCTCAATCCTCAGGTCATGCTGAGCACAGAGAAGCCTGCGCTACTCTGTTTCCCCACTAAGTTCAGTACGTAAGTCTTTGCTGAAAGAGGAAGGCAAAGGGGCCCTCTTGCTGGGGAGAGTATCTGGGCTGTGGGCTGTGGGAGGAGAAGACGGGAACTGTGGGCATGGCCAAATGGAGTCTCCCGAGCCTGTGCAGAAGAGTTCTGTATCCAGCTTGTGGGTTTCAAGTGGAGATTAGATTCTAAGGGAGCCCAGGACGGCAGGCCTGGGAAACAGAAAAGGCTGACTCTTGGGAAATTGTGCCAGGAAGGCTTTTTACAAGAAGAAAGAAGCCTGTGAAGAAGCACCTGGACAGGGAGGGCAACAGAAGAGCTGCACAGGACGGCCAGGAAGGAGCCAGAAGGAACCCAGGGTATAGAGGTGTCAGGAGTCTCAGAAGCTCTGAGCCAACAGACCTCAGAGAATGGTTTGGAGGAAGAAGACAGCAGACTGTGGAGGGGTGAGGGTGCTGGGTGACTCTTCAGAATTAACCGTGGGCCACTGTTAAAAAAGGATAGAGCATTGGAAAAAGAATGAGAGAGACTTGGGCATACTTATATGCTAAAATAAAGAAGTCAAAACAGCAGCAGGAACACAGAAATGGGGTAAGTAACAAAGGCTAGTCCAAGAAAGACCTTCAGAAAAGGGGATGTGGAGCCAATGAGAAGTTCTTTCCAATACACAGGCTTCCATGTGAACACACACACACACACACACACACACACACAATTTCTTAACTGAAATGCTCCCGGCTTTTACTGAAATGTTATGTAAAAGGTGTTATTCATTAATTTCCCTGATGTAACTTCCTAATTTCTCCATATTAGGAACTCAAAGCTGCAAACTAAGCAAAGGTTATCTCACTTAGCAGTCCTTTAGCAAACACAATCTTTGCAGCAAAAGATCTCTTTTGTTTTCAGATGAGGTTGCTAGTTCGGGCTTTCTATGCATTAAGTGACCTCTCTGCACTACAACACTATTAATCATCAGGCCTAGCAGCACTTCTACAGTAGGTCAATCACATGCATCCCCCCACCTCATGGCAATGCACATTCATCTAGCTGGTCCTGATGCTCAAGCCAAAGGACTAAAGAGATAAGGAGAGTCAACTCCACAGTTGTCTCATCCATCAAAGGAAATCACCGACAGGTAACAATATCAACTTTTCTGGTCCAAAGAATACTGAAGAAGCCTGCTACAGGACCACAGCCATCAGCTAGGACATCCAGATCTAGGGGCAACAGTCCTAGTATATCATCTTTGGAATTGTCTCACTTGCCGGGAAGGTAACTTAGGCTTTGTTTATAGCTTGTTCTAATGAGAAAAGTGAGAAGAGATGAAAATCAAAAAGGAAAAATGTCATATATGATTCAGAGCCCTTATATTAGCTGACACTTGTGGCTAACCATTCACAGATAATTGCCTATGAGATCAAAGGCAATAGACTTAACCAAAAAAGCTAAGGGGACCTCATTTTATTTTGTTCTATGATATTAAGTTAAATAAATAAAGCCTCATTTAACCAGACTAATTTCCGAGGACATCAACTCCCACTAAGGCCCAATACTGTCCATGACAGTAAAAGGGCTGAGTTAGGTTCTGAGGGAAGTGGGCTCTTCATAAGATTCTGATAGAATTATTAATGTATGTAACATGTTCAGGAAGCTCAGTCCTCAGTGATACACAACTGAAACTTAAATACCAAGACTGGGACAGGCTTTAGCTGGCAAGGTTCCTGCTGTATGAGCAGGAGAACTTGAGCTCAGTCCCAGAGCACACATGAAAGCAACAGGTACTAGACCAACTGCTGGCTGAGCACCACAATCAGGTCAAGATCTGTTAGCAGGAAGATCATAGGCCCGAGGGAAAACTCACTACTATTGTTTTGCTAAACAACTGTGATAGAATACCTTCAAAACACTTGTTTACATCCATAGATTAGTACTTTTTTTTTTTTTTTTTTTTTTGCCCTTTGCCAGAGAAGTTTCTTATTGCATGAGAAGTGCCTGACACAGAAACTGATACTGGTCAGTGCTTAGAAGAAGGGATGGTGAAATGAGATATCTGTATCACCTTCTCTAAGGCTTAGGAGATCTCAGAAAATCGAACAAAACGAATGGAACTGGAGGAGGAAAAGTAAGTTGCAAAATGATGTCTTCTTGATATGATGTAGTGGCTACACTGCATCTGTGCATACACACATGTGCAAAATATTGGGCCTGTCAACATTTCATCCGAGTAGAGAATATAGTTCATCTCTCCCTGAAGGATATTTTGTTGTAGTTTTTGTTTTAAAAGTAGATTTGGAGTGTTTAAATTTATTTTTAAAGATTTTAAAAATTATTTTTAATTATGTGTAGGTGTGTGTATATGAGTACAGGTGTCCAGAGAGGCCAAAGGAGTTGGATCCCCCTGGAGCTGGAGTTACAGTTACAGGCAGTTGTAAGTCACCTGGTGTGGCTGTTAAGGATCTCTGGTCCTACAGAGGAGCACTACATGCTCTTAGTCCTAAACTATCTCTCTTAGAGCCCCAGGCCAATGACACATGGTGTCTCAAAAAAAGACTTCTGAGGAATCACATCCGAGGCTGTCCTCTGGCCTCTACATGCACACACATGCAACACGGGATTAAAGTGAAGGAGGGTGTTATAATGGAAATATCTCAATTCAAACTCACAACATACACATTCACATATACACAATCAAAAAGACAATGCCGAATGCAAACCTCCAGAATTTAATTCAAGAATAATGAGGGTCTCAAAGAAAAATAGGTAGAGGTGAATAAGGAATAATTTACAAAGAAAACCATTTGTTCACATATTACTACCGGGTTTTTCAGGAATATGTGATCCAGGGTAGGTAATTTGTATTGCATTGCAAGAGCCATTGTGTCTCTGCTTTGGAGGGCATATGCACCCACATCGGAATCTATAAAAAGCACTGTGAGGCATCCCAGGAAGAAGCAATTTGGTGCTCGAGATATGAGCTGCAAACTCTCTTGAAATCGTTACATTAGGCTGGATGTGGAGAGGACTCATGCATCCAGCCATGCTCCAAGCTAATGGAAAAACAATTTGAAATCAAAGGCAGGCATTTTGATGAGAACCCACATTGAAGAAATAAGCTTCAATCATTTCTCTAGATACCTCATTTTGCTAATCTCATTGGTTGAAAAAGTGGCAAGATTGCACAAGATATTATATCTGAGTAGATAGTTACAAGAAATAAGGGATTCTTTTACCTAGCCATTCAGAAAGTATGTGTAAGCTACTCAGCAACAATCTAAAGACTGGAGTAACGATGCTTGGGAGGTAATTCGGGCTGCGATTATTCTGGGGCCTGGTTATAAAAGTGACAGATCACATCACTTTTATATACCTTAGCTCAAATTTTTAAAGTAGTTTAAATAGGAACAAGAATGTCATATTTTTCTCCAGTGTTTTAGAAAATTATTTTAGGCAATAATATATATTTCATTTAATTTTGGAATAAAACAAAATGACTCCTAACTTTCTGAAGAATTTTTCAGTAAAGAGCTATACATGTATACAATTTAACATATTTAATATAGACCCTCCCAGCACTCCTTCTTCAAAGCTTATTAATCTGTTTACTATGGCATGGCACTATCTTGCATGCAGAAACTTGCAGGCAGTCTCTAGCACCATTTTAGATTTATTATATAAATGTATTTATATATAAAATATCTAGTACATTTTTGAGTGAATGAGACCTGTGGAGTAAGCCACAGAAGAGAGACACTGCAAGAGAACAGGAAGACAGACAACTCGCAAACGTTTCTAGAGTTGGTCCAAAAGAAAAATCAATTATGATGCAAACTAAGGATGGTTGCTTTCAAACATTTTTAAAATGGCATCTATATTTTATAGTTTCTGAGCTCTGGTAGATTTGTGCAGCTGTTCTGTTAAGACTGAAGCCCAACTTTAGCTAAAGACAGTTTAAATGAACTAAGTTGAAACTAGCCAGATAATAAAAAGTCTGGATAATTCTAGAGGATAAAAAAAGTTGTATTCATTTACTGAGCATAAAGAAGTGCTATTAATACACTTGCAGTATTAATAAATTACTGGTCTTTAATGATTCTATTTTAAGGAGAACATTAGGCCAGTGAAATGGTTCAGCTGGTGAAGGTGCTAGTGTATAGGCCTGATGGTGGACTTTGATCCCTGGCTCCCTTGTGGTAGCAGAGAACCTGACCTTCATACTGTCACCACTGTGGCATGGGAATGCTCACACACACACACACACACACACACACACACACACACACACACACACACAAACACACCCAGGGTGGGGAGCATAGCAGGTGGAAGGAATATCTAATATAACATATTGCATGCTATTGTGATTCAAATATATCTAATTTAGGATTGGTGAGGTGGTGGATCAGTGTTTAAAGGACGTCTGACACAAAGCAAGAGGACCACATTGTGGGCACCCAGAAAGCTGTATAAGTGCTGGCTGGCTGATGATGGTGGTCAGTGTGTAATTCTAGCCTCAGAAAGCAGACAGAATTCTCAGACCAACTGGCCAGCAAGACTAACCATGTCCAAGAGACCTTGCCTTAATGAACAAGATGCAAGAACAATTAAGAATATTTCCCCACATCAACTTTCAACCTTTACACACACACAAACACACAATGTAGAATTAGAGAAAAAAATATGCTTAATTTAAGAGGATAATTTATTATGAACACACAGATCTTAAAATGCATACAGATTACATTCTATGTCTCGGAATTTAGGAATATCTTGCTACAAAAATATGAGATGTAGGTATGCAAAGCAGCACCTGGAACAGCACCCAGTTTGACCACATGAAGTTGCCAGAATCTTGGTAACAGTATTTTATTTCTGTTAAGTTCATTAGTTCTACATAATGAACTTATTCAATAAATATTTATTAGTCTCCACTCCGTATCAGGTGCTGTTCCAGACCCTAGGGATCTAGCAGTCAGCAATACAAATAAAAAGTCAACACCTTGGGGAAAGAGCAGAAATATATGTTGAACAAAGAAGAACCTTTGTACTTTAAGACACAAGGTCATACCATGCCATCTGTGAGCAGGCAGTGAAAGAGGACAGGAGGGGTGAGGGGCTGGGATGCTAAGTTGCACACTGGTGGGAATTCATAATACAGTCAAGGATGCTTCTTTAAAGTGATGATGCATAAAGACCTAGAAGACGTGAGCAAATGGGTGATATACAAATTCAGGCAGGGCCCTTCTTAATAGCTTAAGGACCAATAGAAAGGCCAGTCTGACTTAGAACAGAGGCAGGAAATGGTGGGAGTTGAGAGAGACTTAATGGAGACAAGACTTTGTGAAGCTTTGGCTTTGACTTGGAGATTAGGTGGGCCAGAAGTGACATCATCTAATCTGCATATTAGCTGCAGCCAGAGTCTTAACAGACTGAAGCAGGGGACCAGTGACTGCAGCAATAATCCAGGAAAACACAAGGTGCTTTGGACCAGGTGACAGTTTCGAAAGTGGGAAAGAGGAGAAACAGTGTGAGGGTTTGCCCTCACAGGGTTTGCCAAGAGGAAGGTGTCTCTCTAGAAAAATGGAGGGACTGAGGTGTCCTAAAGTGACACAAGGAAGAGGGTGGTACTGTGGAACAATTCTTTATACACTGTAAATGTGTGTTACTCTCACTGGTTAATAAAGAGCTGACTGGTCTATAGCTGGGCAGAAAGAGACTGAGTGAGAGAGTCACACTAGGTGGATGCTGGAAAGAAGGAGGGCAGTCTGGACTAGCAAGCAGAGGCAAAATGGGCATGTCATACTGGAAAAAGGTACCAAGCCACGTGGCAAACATAGATAAGAAATATAAATTAATTTAAATGTAAGAGTTAGCTAGTAACGAGCCTGAGTTATTGGCTGAGAATTTATAATTAACATTAAGCCTCTGTGTGGTTACTTGAGAGTGGCTCTTGAAACAGAAACTTCCTCCTACAGGGTGGTCTACAATAGGAGGTGGGACAAGGATTTAGAGATTGGTTTGGACATAGGAAACTTGAGATACTATGAACTGGGCAAACACCAATTTATCCTCTGGATTTAGCCTCACATTTCCAGTGAATTCACTAAAAAGCCTGTGTCATTCTTGGTAAAACAGAAGGGGATCCAACAAGAGCCTGACAGGATAATGTTAATAAAAATGGCAAGCTTCATGACAGAAAGGACCCATTGCTTAGTAAATCTAGTATTTTGGTGGGAACTCATACTAGATACAATTACCATCTCAAATAAAATGTGAAACATTCTGGGAAATGGAAAGGTCTGGCAAATGGTGACCTACATAAAATGCATTGCTGGCACTAAGCCAGTTATCCTTCCTGGCTCCCCATGGATGACAGAGCCGACTGCTGAGCCCACGTACACACCAGTCAGCCATCTTACCTTCCCACTTCTAAAGTACCTCCATCAAGTCTTCAGGAGGAATGAAAGAGAGTCCTCTAGGAGCATGACTCAGGACTGGTGTTGTACATCCGGGAGACAGTGGCAGATGGGTCAATGAAGTTCAAAGTCAGCATGTCCTATATAGTGAGAGCCTGCCTCATAGGAAGATCTTATCTAAAAGAGTATGGAGACATCAAATGTCACCATTATTTACTCTGGAAGTAGCAGTGATCTGAGCGAGAAAATCCAGCTCCAGCTGGACTCTGCTGCTCACCAGCCTTTCTCTGTGTGCCAGGCAGAGCCACTCGCTCATAGCCCTTTCCTTCTTTTCTAAGCATCCTTTGTCCTATGTGCCTAAAAGAAATGCTATAAAGAAAATTATAGATTTCTAGGAAAATCTCTCTTATTGACAAAAATCCTAATAACTATAGGTAATTCTAAAAATGGTAAATGGCATAATTTTAATGATTAATAAGCTCTTACTACACAGCTAACTTATGCAGGCTTCTGTCTTAGCTCTAAGAAAGAACAGAACAATCTTGTCCTCTAAGAGCTTTCCAGGAGTCAGAAAAATAGGATTTGCTCTGAAGAGATGTAAAGCATTGGGTACCTAAGCATCAACTAAGTCCAGATGATTACTGTTGGAAGAGACCATTGAACAGAGACAGGAAGAGGCAGCATCTTGGCCTAAAGTGAGAGTGGCACATAGGTAAAAGAAGCAAGTAGTGTGTCAGGGACATGAGTACGGACATGAGTACGATACTTTGGCTGGGTGGGTAACTATGATCCACCAAGGGACATGTGAAAGATGAAGCCATACATGTAGTCACGGTCAGATCACAGGGATCAGATGACCAACCAGGAGGGCTGTCATATTGTGCAGCTAGCTGAACTGTATATAGTCTAGTCAGTCTGTTCCATGGCTGGATGGCTGTTACCTGGACTAGTTAGGGAATCCAGCAGAGACAGGATTTCCAATTAGCAAACTAGAGAAACTGGTGATGAGGGATCAGATACGGGGGTGGGGCACAGAGGACGGGAACAAAAAAAGCATGTGACTAGCTCTTAGTGAACCTTAGACCAAAGCTTATAGAGTCCAGACAACAGAAAAGTAAGAAAATGATGTGAAATTGAATGAAATGGACTAGACTACATAGATGTATTTTTTCCAGTCTTCAATGACTTCTAAGGACACATTAATGGGAATAGCCAGCAGGCAGCTAGAAACACAGGCTGGTGGTGATCTCTTCCCACCTGTAGATGGATCGTGACTCTCTCCCTGCAGCTAACCATCAAGGGTCCTGAGGAAAGGGAACCTTCCAACATTATGGAGCTGCCAGACAGACTCCATTAGCAATGAGGACCATGAAGAAAGGCGGCGGCGGTGGCAGCGGAGGTGCTGCCTTGCACTGTTCCTGTTTGAGAGCCACAGGAAGGCACAGAGGCAGCAAAGGTGCAGACAAGGGAAACTCAAACAGCTGGAAGATGAAGGGCATGAAGACCTGGGAGAAAGTAGCCACGATAGTCAGGTCACCAGAAAATGAACCCATAGAAGGCACAATGTCTTCAAAGAATGCAATCCCCAGCCCGGGGTCAGGTACGTGAGTGGGCAAAGAGAAAACAGAGATTTTGTTTAAGTTTTAGTAGTCATAGGTGAAGACACGGCTTAGGCAGTGGGGGAGAGAAGGCTGTTCTGCTTTCTTTTAGATTATCCAGGGGAAGAAAACTAAAGGATAAGGTAATAGTGAAATGTGCTGGACCAATCAGGAAGGACTCTTGTGTGCCATCACTGCTGGGCCACAGCGCATATCTGAAGATTCCTCAGGATGCTCTGTTTACACAGAAAGATCCTGCTCTTTGCCCTCTAGGCTCGGCTTCTTTGTGCCTCTTCCTCCCAAGGCTCAATGCGTATTTAGAAATAGAGCAGCTAGCTTTACCGAGACATACTCTGCTCCAGGTCCTTTCCCCTTACCTTTAGACCTCCTCATTTATAGAAGGGATAACCAGCTCTGAAGGCTGTTTCCGAGGTGAGCTCTGGGCCTACCAAGCCACCTGCACTGCTGCTATTACATTATTATTTTCATCCCCCTCTTCGGTCCTGGTGGCCCAAGTGCAATCTTTAGCTTGTGGTGCCTAGAATTGCTACTACAGGGGAGCATGTTGTTCAGCCTACCCCTAACCCATCCTGTGAGAAATGTCCAAGTTGAGCTAATACTGTTTCTGCTAGTTCTGTAAGCACCTTCATGTTTGTCTTCTGATAGAACAAAATCTAAGAATGCTGCCAACCTTCAGTACCCCCAGCCTGAAATGAGAGCTAAGGCTCCAGTATCCAACACATTGTTCTTATCGTTTAAACTTATGACTCCAGAGCTAAAAGTCTCAAATGCCTACAAACCCAGGAACCACTATGAATGAAGAGACAGGCTAAGAAACAGAACAGGCATTATTACATCTTCCTGGATGGAGATGCTGGGCTTGAAGGGGCAATGGGAGCAGCAACTACATTAAAGCGGACAGTCCTAGATCTAAACCAGACTCCTGCTACCTAAAAACGAGGGAAGCTCTGTGCAATGAAAGCTTCGGAATTTCAAAGAAAAGCAGGAAGCTGAATCTCTCAATCTCTCTCTCTCTCTCTCTCTCTCTCTCTCTCTCTCTCTCTCTCTCTCTGGGTGTGTGTGAAAATTCCTGTTTTTTAAAAAATGTATTCTGTATATGTGGTAAGGCTGTGTATGACATGTATTCATATGTGACTTCCCTAATAAGGCAGGATTCAAAATTAACTCCCTAGTGGTCAAATGACAATACGATGAATGTATATGAGTATGGATTAAGAGTGTGCCATGTAAAGGTCATAGGGTGACCTTAGGTATCAGTCTTCACCTCCCCCACACCCCCCTTTTTTGATACAAGGCCTACTTTTTGTTGTTGTCTCTCATATGCCAGGCTGGCTGGCCTAGGAATTTCCAAGATCTCCCTTGCCTTTGCCTCCTGTCTATGCTCTAGGAGTTCCAAAATTACAGAAGCATAGCGCCATGTCCAATCTGTGTGTGTGTGTGTGTGTGTGTGTGTGTATTATATGGGCATAATACATCTTTTAAGATGTCAATACATATGACATCTTTTAAGATATCATTTCAGGCTTAGTGGAAACCATCCCTGTAGGGCTAAACAGAACGGGTCTGTAGGACAAAGTAAGGCTTGAGGTATCTCTTCTTGTTTTGTACCTCTGATTCACACTTACATTCACTCACATTCCTAGCCCTGAGTTAATGTGAACACATAGGCAGTTCTTCCTCATGTCCCTCCAAACCATGTCCCTTAAATGATTACTGATCCCATGCTTCCTGATACTGCCAAGATTTCCCAGAGTTCTTCACACACCTTCATGTGTGGACACGATAAATAACTCTTCTAACAACAAAAAGCTAACAAGGCCTTGAGCTAATTCAGCAGGGTCACCATCTGGGAGTCATCAGAAACAGAACCGTCAGCCCTGTAAACATTTGAGGCTTCACGGAAGACACTGACTCTTTCTCAACTAATCAGTGCTGCCAGTCAAGATTTGCAGCAGAGATTCGAGAACGAGACATCCATTTAACAACAATAACAAAAACAGTGAGGATGAAAACCATACAGTCATAATAACAAGGGGCCTAAAAGCAAACTGTGACTTCCCTATCAAGGCAGGGCCTGAAGCTGGCTCCCTGGCGGTCAAGCGCCAATGCGATTAATCAGTCTGTTTCCAGTTTTCTTGCGACAGCAATATTAACAGTTTGCTTTACTCTGTTTATATGGTGCTGACAGGTCTTCGGCATGCTGGGCCTACTTACTGCTGATTAATGACCACTCTCATTCTGAAGTAAAACCAGGCAGGAAGAAAATACATTTTATGACTAGTTAGGAACCAAATTCTGCTATTTTTGTGGTTTCCCTGTTACCCATCAGCACCTCCCTCTATTAACCTTTGTATGTATGTGTGAGAATATTCATTCTCTCCTAACTGTTCTGAGATACTCTGTCCTTTTCTCAGAGGGACCCTTAAATGCACACTATGAATGAGCTTGGCAACGGGAAAGGTATTGTTGGATCATTTTGTTCTTAAAAATCTCATTTCTATAGAAATGAAAGAACAGGTGTGAAGTGGCTCTGGAAATGGGAATTTTAGCTTATTAACTAGGTAATAATCCCCTTTCATATTTACAGCTATATTTGCAGACAAAGAAGACAGCAAAATTGATATGATATACTGGTGGCTATAGAAATTATTGTCACAGAAAGTCTCAGAGATTATTGCATTAAATGGTCATATTTCAACACAGGTCAAAAGATTTGAAGTAATATGAAGACCCACCCTGTCCACATACTTTCTTATAAAAGGAAAGCTATAAGAACACTATTTATCACTAGTACACTAATCTTTTTTTCTTTTGCTTTATTCCCTTTGTGTGCATGTGTGCTCGTGCACACACGTTTGTGCCGCAGGATGCACGTGCAAAGCCTAAGGACAAGCTTGTAAGTGTTGGATCTTCTCTTTACCATGTGGGTTCTGGGGATTAAAATCAGGTTATCAGAACTGGAAGCAAGTGTCTTGACCCACTTGGCCACCCTTCTTTTTCCGTTTGCTTGTTTAGACAGGGTCTTGCAATATATCCCTGGCCAAACTCACACTCTCTATACGGCACAGAATGGCGTTGAATCTGCACTCCTCCTTCGTTAGTCTATCAATTTAGGGATGGTAAGTGTGTGTGTGCCACCATATCCAGTCAGCAAATGTTATTCTGTTTAATTTTACTGTACTTTACTATGATCAAATGTCTAGAAGCCCAGACTGGTCTTAAATATATTCTATAGTGAAAGATAAACCCTGAACTTCTGGTTCGCTTACCTCTACATACCTAAGTCTTGGGGTTCAGGTATACACTATCCCCAATATCATCTTAACAGTACCTAAGTGTAATGAACCTGAAAAAAAATGAAAATTAAACAAAAAAGAATGGGCTTCCTGTAAGGTTCACTAGGAAACAGTATCTCATTGCTTGCACTGAGGGTCAATGAGCCACACTGACAGCCTGTGTTACCGTTCTAGCCACCTTCCCTGAGTGCTGCTCTCCTCATCCAGAACAGAACTGCATTAGCTCTAACAGAGAGGACATCAGGAGTGGCTTTGCAGTGGAACCTTGAAGTTATATGTAAGAGCAATCTGATAAGAAAGCACTATTAACAACAATAATACCATATACTGAGAGCCTATGTACCAGCACTGTTGTAAATGAGTCAGTTACGAAACATGTTTCATTTCCACCATCGTGACTGTACCGAGTGGAATAATAGTCTTTTCTGAAGTGCAGGACATGAGAGAAAGTAGAACAATATGCTGGGCTACATTTAGGCAGACTTTGAGTCCCACGTGTGAACTTCAATAATGCAGCTAATGTAGAAATTTGACTGGAGAGGGAAAGCAATATTGGCTAGACTAGTTATAAGGGCATTGTCACCATTCTAGAACAGGAAAGATTTAATAGGTATCTCAGAAACAGAAGTAGACTTTTTTTTTTTTTAAGGTAGCAAAATTGGAGTTTATTGAGAAAAGGTTTCCGAATAGATTTAAGCAGGAAGGGGACAAGAAAAAAGACTTTACTTAAGTAAACTATACTAAATGTCTTAGAGTATCCTGGCCTTCCCAAGAGAGATGCCTGACTAAATATTTGATGGATTAGATTAGTTATCTCTCTAATGTATTCATTCAAACTCTGGTCTGGATTGGATAGGTTAGTTAGACATGATGGAAAGAAACAAACAGGGAAGTGAGGACATGCTAATTAGAAGACATGTTGATCATGCTTAGGTGACTCTGCTCTTGCTCACTGTTCATTGGTCTCAAGTGACACTTAATACCCATCTGTGCCTCTCTTCCGTCCCTGCCTGTCAGTCTAGCCACTCAGAACTATACACACTGCTTCATGCAATGGCCCTGAGCAAGCCCAGAAGAAAATGGAAAGGAGAACAGACTGCTGCTTCACTCTCAGGGTTTGCTGCCTTTGTCTTAATCCCCACTCCTCTCTTGGTGGACTGGCTATGAAGCACAGTACTCTGTGGCAAAGCACCAGACTGCTGAAGTGGACGAGGTCAGTCATTCATAAGAGAAGGGACCCTGTATTTAATTTGCAAAATGCATGCCCTATTTGGAATACTTTTACCAAAGCTAAACAGTATACTGGTAAGGTATCTAGCATAATTCCTATGTGCTTATGTTCAGATCATCTGCAAATATAAGCTCTGAGCAAAGCCAAAAAATACTGAAGTAGCAGATAAGAAAATTTTGAGGACAAAAAAAAAAAAAATTGAAAACACAGAATTCTACTATCTTTCAAAAAATGTCTTGAGATTTTTTTTTAGGGTGTATGTATTTATTTTTATTTCATGAATTTGGATGTTTTGTCTACATGCATGCATGTACACCATGTGTATGCACTGCCCATCTGAAGAGGGTATAGGACTCCCTGGAACTGGGATCACTGGCAGTCGTCAGCTGCCATGTTGGCTGCTAGAAGTCAAACCCTCTGGGATACAAACAGGTGATTTAACTGCTGAGCCATCTCTCCAGCTCTGCAAAAGAGTTCTGATCTGTCTAGATTACATGAAAATACGTCTCTATTACTCTCTGGAAAACAACCATGTAACTAAATGAGAAGTGTTCCACTCCATGGCCGCTGCCTTTTCACTGATTTCATAAAAGCCCCTCTGAAGAGCATGTCCTTTTCACTGTCTACATTTAGTGCTTTCTAAAATGTCTTCTTCAGATGCCTAGGGTCATGGCAGTTTCTTTGGATCTAACTGACTCTCAATTTGCGAACTCTATCATTACGATTCTTTCCAAAGGCTCTTATGCACATAGGTTAACTTCCAAAAACATTTACTGTGACTAATGTATGTGGCTTGCCATTTATATTAAAATAAAAAAATCAAAAGATATTTTAGGGACTTATGCATGCCATCACCAATTATTTCAAGTATAAACTGGTTTGTATATGCCAAGGGTGAGAATTTAAGTGCTCATAAAATACAACTGTAAAAGAAAGAATTTTATGAGACCAAACACCTTTTAACTTCATTTTTAAGGATGTGAGCTTGGCTTGGCCTTGTGTGTTCTATGAACCATGAGCTGACTCAGTTACAGAAAGAAGAACAGCCTGTCCCAAGTGCAAGGTGAAGGGCAGAAGCCCAGGATGTGTATTTTATTGCCAAATTTTCCTGCCTGTAGCAGTTACAAAGTTTGTATGTTTGGCTTTGTATAGAAAAAAAAAAGGTTTGAATAACCACGTGCTTCCTATTAAAGTGCTTTTTAGTTGTGAAATATTTCAGAGCTGCTCATGCAGTAAATAAAACCTAGAAAAGCTCTGCCCATATGACCTGTGAAAAGCCCCTGACATTAGCATCCTGGTAGGGAAGGCCTTACGCTTTGGGTGTTCATTCCTGGATTCAAAGCCTTGAGTTAGGCTGAGAAGTGATGTTCATTTTTGCTTGGCTCCACTGACTGAGAAAGTGAAAGGAGCCAGAGCAAGGTGGTGGTGGTGGAGGGAGATACACAGACCTGGGAAGGGGCTGTCTTGGAAAGGGGCACAGCGGGTATCTGATCACCATCCTGGGCAGGCAGGAAAAACAAACTCAAGTGGGCTGGCATCTGTGACTTACCTGCGGCGAAGATCCTCTGCCACTGCCGCCCGGCAGCTGAACAGATAGGCTCGGAGTGACTTCAACTGTTGTCGCAGCCGCACAACAGTGGCCAGTGGCTCTGCATGGAGGTACAACATGGGGTTCTCCTGCTGAATGTCAATCAGGGGCTCTTCGTACACATACTCCAGAAACTCCTTGGCCTGCTTGGACACCTGCAAAACAAGCTCTGACCGTCAGTGCTGGTGAATCACTCAGCTTTGCACACCCTGCCTGCTCTGCCCGGGAACAGCACCTCGGTGACAAAGCTGTACTATTTCTGCACATTACTAAGTGAAGAGGAGGCATCAAACACAGTGCAGCTTCGCTTTTCACCTTCCAGAAGCTCAACTGGCAAATGTGGGAGGAATTCATTAACTCCTCAGCTCAATTATGCTAGTAATTATATGATGGCATAGAAAGAACCACACAAATACACCACACTAGTGTCATGCTTCTTTTTGGTTTGGTTCTGTATGTTCTACTGTAGTGACCTAAGATGTGACTGCAGGAGGAAACTAGATGAAAGGTACTCAAATGTCTACATGTTCAACTTCTTGTGAATCTGTAATTATTTTAAGCAATGTGGGAAAAGAACTCATAGTCTTTAAAAACTACACAAATCTATGTGCATGCATGTATACTCCATAGTATTTTTAAAAACAGAAAAACACATATTGTAAAATATTAATAGGAATATTAAAACAAATAAGAATATTAAAATAAATCAATGGCTATTCTCAAGAAAAAAAAGGAAAGAAGGGAGGGAGAAAAATTATGTGGTAAGTAAATTGACTAAATAAAAACAGCTCAAAAAGGAGATACCCTTAGCAGGATGCCTGTGAATGTGGACAGAATGTGGTCAAGATATCCATCTAGCTGTCTAATCTTTGAGTATTTTTTTTAATAGCATTGTTCTAAGTAGAGGTAAATAGTGCACTGGAAATACAATGTACCAGAGGAAGAGAAAAACACTTAAATAATGCAGCACACTAAAACTCGTGGGTAACTGAACCCTCCATGCCAGTCTACTGATACTCAGGTGTATACAGTGATAGACAGAGGTGGCTGAGCTTCCGTTACGGAAGGCAGACCTATCCAGAAGTTCCTGCTAACCTTCTCCAGAAGTAAGGCTGGGTTTGAGACTAAAATAAACAACTTTGTCCATTAAAAAGAAAACTGAAAATTTACTATGCTCTACATTCCACAGCAGTAGCTTGCTAATGAAGAAAAGAAAATTCAAGCTCTATCCTCAGGGGCTATTTAGTACAAAAGACAAAGACTCAAAACAAAAACCACAGCATCCTGCCACGAGGCTCACAGGTAGCTTAAAGGAGAGGAAGGAGGGCCAGGTTCACTGGATTTAGTTCAGTAATTATAGGTGGAAACTCATTTGATGGACAGAGTGAAACAGGAACTATGAGGAAGGGACAACAGGCTGACAAAACCACCAAGTCCCCAGTGTATAATAGGAAGGTGTGATTACTACACGTGAGGCTAATATGCACTAATTAAAAAAGGATGCTTCTCACACACACCAGTTTGTGTGTAAGATGGTTCAGCATCTCCATCCTCTTGAATTGGAAAGTTTACATTTCTTACAGGGCTACAAAAGTGCATCATTTCTTAGTGTGTGTGTGTGTGTGTGTGTGTGTGTGTGTGTGTGTGTACTAAAAATTCAGGTTACAAAACAGCCCCCAGAATTAGCCCAGCCCTTTAACTGCTTTACCAGATCAGAAACACAAGATACAGAGTGCAGCAGCCTCTATTCTGTCAGCTCTTCTGTGAGAGGCCAGACAGTATAGCAGGCCAGCCTTCGGTGAGGAACAAAGCAGCCATGGCCCTGTCCACAGGCACCTCCCGGCTCCAGCTCCATGCAGAAAGACAAAATGGAGTTGTTTCTGAATTGCATGTTGTAGTTACTGTGTTTAAATATCTGCTGCACTTAAATATCTTCAATGAGGAAAAAAGCCTGATGTGTTCAGGGAAGTGAAGTACAATCCACTTGAAACTGTTGCTAAAAAATGATGTATTGTACAATTCAATTAGTCTTCCTGGGTGTACAGAACAGTGTTTATACTGAGTCGGGGCCCCACAGAATTAGGTTAACAATGCTACCTTTTAGTAGGTGAACAGAAGGACAAAGGGCACTGGCCAGTCTCCCAGGCCTTAAAAGGCTTCTCTCTTCAGGTGCTACTTAAGCCCAAAGCAAAAGGGGAAAATCTTTTACAGAGACAGTGAAAGAGGGAGGGCTAACAGAACAGCAGCTACCGACAGCAGCGTCCAGAGACTGAAATGACAGAAAGAAAAACAGAGCTGGAGTCCAGGCACTGCCTCCCTCCTACAGAGTGCATCACTCACATGGTTGCCTGGGTGCGTGAACACAGCTCTGGCTGCTGCAGCCATTTTTGACAAGAAGGTGCCATGAATCCCTCTCTACTCACAAAGACTGCTGAAATAGGTTTTAGGAAAATTTGCAATTTGGTATGAAATAAGTACTAGTTTTGCAAAACAGAGCTTTATAATTAATCCCCTTCTGATTTCTTGACCTCTCAAAGCTTTCCTCTCTCTATTGGCAACATGATTTAACACTCAAGTTCCACTATCATTAAAAAGCATTTTTCAAAAAGAAAAGCTTATAGATGGATATTAACCTGAGAAAGAAACTATACTTTTGTTAACCTAAGGAATAAAGGAAGAAGCCAATGATATTCATGTGTTAAAGTTTCTTTCCTGTTAGTCTAAACATGACATGAACCCCATGTTAACATCTTGCGTGTCCCAATAAATAACTGAGCCTTGTCCTTCAGGCAAACTAAATTATGAAAAACAAAAATGCCAAAGTGTTTTTTTTTATTTTATTTATTATTGTGTGAATGAGTGTGTGGGGGCAATTGGTGGAGTGGGGAACATTTCATGTCATGTTCTGCCTGTGAAGGTCAGAGGCTAACTTTCAGGACTGAATTTCTCCTTGGGAGTGTACTATGTAGTAGCCTAGACTGGCCTACAGCACGGAATTAGAGGTAATGTACTGGCCCTTATGGCTCTTACAGTGAACAAACAGAATGGTTTATACCATAGGAGCTCAATGTCATAACTATTTGTGTTTCACTCAGAGCTGCTTCTGTCTTCACAGCCCTGCAGTCTGAATAACGTATGAGCAAAGAAGTCTAAGTAGAAACATGTCCCCTCCTCCTCACAATAGAGAATTAGGGAAGACAGCACAATTTGATGAGCAAATCTGTAATTACACACATGCACTTACAAAGGAACACATGTGACATGAATACTAAATGCAGTCACTGAAGATCTGAACAGAGTACGTATTCTATCACAACTGTAACAACTACCTCTCGGTTGCACATGATTGGCTATACTCAGGCTCACGTAATCCTGGGAGAGGTTTCTAGAATAGTGTTCTGGCATGTTCACACACAAAAGAGTGCTGGGTAAAGAAGGGAATAAAAGGTCAACCACAGATGCAATTTGAAAATGATGCAGTGGTGTCAGGGGCCATGTTCTTAATAAAGGAGGAAAAGGCTGAAGAAAGCACAGAAGGGCATGATCTAAGTATAACAAGAAAAGGTAAAGATAATCTAGTCACCTTTTCTCAATCTGTGTTCCCTGGATTACTAGGCTCACAAAAAAATTCTTTTTCAAGTGTTAGGAAAATGAATAACGGTTGCACAGCACTTTCTTTTCTTGATGATTCAAAGTGAGACATGTTCTCATATTGAAACTCGGAAACACTTGGTAGTAAAGAGAACCTGCTTGTGTTGGATTAGAATGTAGCTCAGTAGTAATGATGGAAGGAAGAAGAAGAGGAAGAGGATCACTGTAGAATATTCCTTTATGTTGTATGAATATATGTCATTGTAGTTGGTTTAATAAAGAAACTGACTGGCCAATAGCTGGACAGGATAAGGTTAGGGGGAGAGTCAAACCGAATGCTGGGAAAAACAAGAGGGGAGTCAGGAGTAGCAAACAGATGCAGAGAGAAGCAAAATGGACATTCCATACTGAGAAAAGGTACCAAGTCACTGGGCAAAGCATAGATAAAAATATGGATTCACTGAAAATATAAGAGTTCACTAGTAACAAGCCTGAGCTATTGACTGAGCATTTATAATTAATATTAAGCCTCTGAGTGGTTACTTGGAAGCAGCTTCTTCTACAGAAACTTCTGCCTACATGGCGCCCAAGCATTTGGCACTTATATCCACATAAAACCTGAGAGAGCTTGAAAATGGGTTCTATACCACCTGCTTAGCCTATCTATTTCTCAAATCTATTTGATATAGACAAGACAGTTTTGTTTGGTTCCAGCCCCGTAAAGGGCAGGAAAATGGGAGAAAGGATGATCTAGGTCCCACTCCTCAGCTGGAAACAGAACAACGCTCTCTAACTTCACTGTCTTCTCTTACCAAGCTGTATTCTCATTGGATCTTCCCAATCTTCACCAAGATGGCCTGGTGGTGGCCTTCCTACAGAGCCCTGCTAACAAGTGCCGAATTTGTAAGTGTTGCACAGAAACTACTTTGAAAAACAGTGAATTAACCTCTTTTCTTTTGTATTTAATCAAATCCAGAGACCCCCAAATGACTTATTTGTGGTCATGTCATAGCAGAGTGGAACCAGGACTCAGAACTCTGTAGACACTTTGCTCTGTGCTCAGTAGTTGTAGTCGGTTCCTCCTTCAGGTTTTAAAGTACTCTGTCATAACTTCTCTGCTCACTGCTCTTTAAAAGTGATGTTCCGTGTCCCTCCGCCATCCTTCCTTCCTGTCAGAAGACAGGCAGGCTGCAAACAGAGACAGACTACGCTGCAATTAGGCAGCACTCACATGTAGGCTTCCATTTGAGCTTCACTCTAAAACAATGATGAGTATGCAGAAGTATTTCAGTTCCAAAGTCATTTTTGTATGTATTTGTTTAAGGTCTTGACCCCTCCACTGAAGTAAAAAAATTCACGAGAACAGGAATTACATTCCCTTTGAGCTATACACTCTTACTTCAGACACAATTTTAACAGTTTGGTTTAATTTTTAAGTTCATAACACATTTAGAGTCAATAATGAATAAATGGGGAAAGGCAGCTGGAGGCAAACGAGCCTGTCTTGACTGCCTCTCAAGATGGAGAGATAGGCTTGTGTAACATGGAAAACCCCTAGCTAAATAGAATGTGAATATTCAGGCTAGGACACACAAAATAGTTTTTAAAAGCACAGCTATGGGGAAATGGTAAAAAAAAGTTGGGTTTTCTGGTCGTGTCTGATCAGTTTGGACAGGACACAGGGAGGTACCTCAAAGAGTATTTCATTAGAAAATGGCTACAGAATTTAAGGATGGGATTTAGCTCCTTCTCAATCATGGAGCCCAATTGAGTCTGTAGCACAGACACCAGAAATGGATGCAATCTTGCTTTTGGAAGTAATTAGGATTATTAATACCCCAGAGGGCAGCCAGGAAATGCTCAAGATGACAATTTCATTCTGTTCTGCAAATCCATTTTTTTTCAATGGGTAGTCAAGCAGTCACGTACTTGCTATTAAGGACAGTAGGCAGATCTAACAAAATGATGTCTGGATTTAGAAACTGATAGGTCTAAATTGATCCTCACAATTAGGAGCATTAAGTTAATTCCTGGTATCTGAGCAAAGACAGACAGATGATGGACTAAATGGAATATAGTTCCTCAATGCCAGTGACAGATGATCCAGATAAAATCAGCTGGCTGTGTTCCTGCAGTAAAATTGTCCCAGGTCCACTTAGAATGTGGGAAGCAGAGCTCTGACTCCTCAGGTACAACGTGAATGAAGTGAATGTACCTAATAAATATCTTCAATGAGTTATCTATTCCTTCAGCTCAGGTCTAGGTACATGAAGGACCACCACAGCTCGGTGCATTTTACAGAGATCCTAGGCTGAATTCAGTACCAGCTAGAACGTGGTTTCCGTGACGTCAAAGCTCACTGTGAACAGCCATGCCTGCCTTGACCATCTGCTGGCAGTGCCTCCTTTTTGCTCTTGGTCCACTGACTGATGTGCATTTTGCTGGCAGGTGTTACCAGTCCCAGCTCTCAGCAAACCACAGGGCCAGGACTACCTCACTTGTGGTAGATGTCAAAGCTCTGCTCGAAGCACATTAATCTGAAGTGAATTCAACCAGGGCACCCCCCTAAAGGATTTTATCACACACACACACACACACACACACACACACACACACACACACACCCCAGGTGTACAGTCTATACTGGGAGTGTTGAGTACAAGATGCACAAGAAGCACAAGGAGGCCATGGTAACTGGCAGGGAAAGAAAGGAAGGAATTGGGAAAGGAAATAAGGGTCAAATCAGACGTTAGGGTTTGCTGGGCTTAGGTGGGAGCAAGAGAAAGCCAAGAGGTGAGAAACAGACTGGCAGGATAGAGGTTAGTAGGGTAGGTGTGATTTGAATGAAGAGACTAATGGGGATGGATGTGAACCAAGGAGCCAGAGAGGTGGACAGGAACCAGAGATCACTGTATCTATTCTGCAGAAAATTATGTTGCAGTCTGGCCCTAACTGAGCACTTATAATGCACTGCACACTGTGCTAGGTGCTTGTGTGACTAATTTAAGAAAATAGGAGCCTTTGGCATAAGTACTACTATTATTTTTGTAAGATGAAAAAACTAAGGTAAGGACTGAGCAAGAAATTCATCTGCGGTAACATGACCAAGAGAAGTGAGCTGCACAGGCAAGGAGCACTATTAGAAGGCTGAGGCCATGAGTGCAGCAGGCCTGAGTGCTTCTGTGTGCAGGACACATGTGTCCCCTAGAGGGAACAATCTATGATGTCATCCATGTCTGGCAGTGGAGACCATGGAACATTTGTATGACTGAATTTCTGTAACTGCAGGTAGCATGCTGAGGCTGAGGTGCCCACGGGATAGGTGGACAGGAGTCACTCTCAGCCACTCAGCAGTTACTCTTGCCCACCAACTGCGTGCCACCAGCTGTGCTAAGCCACATCTCTTGAGTTTGCCTTTACACAGAAAACACACAACCAACAATTAAGTATAGAAACATGGCGGTGAGGATAACTTCCATCCAGTAAGTACTTGGCACATCATTTCTTGTACTTTTGGCTGTGAGTCTAGCCTTCAAAGACTAAACCATTTCTCTAGCCCTTATCATATCATTTCTGGTGCTTTTCTTTTTAAACTTAAAAAAATGTAGCTATGTGTTTGTGTGCATGTAAAATTGTGCACACGTAAATGTAGGTGCCTAACATCTAGAAAAGGATGTCGTATCCCCTGGAGCTAGAGTTACAGGCAATTGTCTGACTTGTGTGCTGGGAACTGAATTCAGGTCCTCTGCGAGAATAGCATATGCTCTTAACCACTGAGCCATCTATCTCTCCATCAAATCAAAGGCTAAAATCCCTGAGAGCTCAAAACATCCTTTTTGTGTTTTTCTTTTTCTAGCCTACTCCATACACCTCTCAACTACAAATGTGTGAGTTACCAAAGCATCCTGCTTACTTGGCATGGAATGTGCGCTGGGCACCACTCTACCTGCTTTACATATGTTAGCATTCAACCAGTGGTAGCTCCTCTGTGGTAATATAGCCTCCATCTTATAAACAAGAAAACTAGAAGATGAGTCTAAATAACTCACCCAGAACACATGACAGCCAGCAACAAGTCAAGACCTGAACCCAAGCAGGCTGGGCTCATTTTATATACTAGAAAACTGAGACTCAGGGAAGTTCAAGAATTTTTCTCCTAGTAACCAAACATACAAGAAGGGCTAAGGTATGCTTTGGACAGGTGTCTAAGTAACAGCAACCCACCAAAGGTGGTAAAAGCATGATGGGGGAGGGAGGAGCTAAGGCTGACAACAGGGGCCGAGGGATAAACCTCTGTAAGAGGAGTATGGTTCTCTGTGGAAGGACAGTGAGGGCTATGTGGCTACAGAGAAGCCTGCAGATGAGTTGATGGGATGATTTCCTAATCATCTACTTTTCCATATTAGCAGGAGGAAATTTCCAGAACACCACCGATGGAAACTTAACCCCTGTAAAATCACAGATCTTGAAGCCAAAAATGCTGATCTAAATTACTGGTGCATGAAAGGGTGCATGAGCTTCCAAGACGTCTCCGACTCCTTTTCTCCCACTGCACAGTCCAACCCTGGCCAGCCCTCTGCTGTCTACAGGATGCCATTATCACTCTCTCAGCTTCATTATTCCAGCCTCTTTCCTTTCTCCCGAGGAGTTCACATCAGCATAAAAACATGCTGTTACCTTTTTTCTATTAAAACAAAAGTCAAACCTAACTTGACCCCACTTCCCTTTGAGTTACTCCCCTACCTGTCTCTTCCCTTTTGGTAAACTTCTTCTGTTCTTGTCACTTCTTTCTTCCTATTCTATGCTGAGTCCTCTCCAGTCATTCAGACCAGTCTCATTAGGGTCACTAATTAACTCCACATGACTAGAGCCAATGGTCAGTTCTCAGGCTCATCTTATTTGACCTATCAGCATCTGTCACAGTTCATCTGGCAGCACTTTCTTCACACAGCTTGTCAGGCAGCCTGGGCTCCTTCTACCTCACTGCTCACTCATTCCTGCTCCCCTGATGCTCTTTGCAGCCCCTCTTCTCCCTACGCTCTCATGTTGGGATGATCCCCCATGTCTGGAGCTTCCCTCTGCCCTGCTGACTTGCACTGTAGTAGCTAACAAACGTGCTACTCATGCTCCTCGAGTGCCTTCCTTGTCTTTGCCGTGCAAAGCTCTTGGCATATCCCTGCATTTCCCACTAGCCCCCATTCTTCAATGAATAGGAGTTCTCATGAAGGTCTGAGGATGACTAACTGCACTGTTCCTTCTGTGGGCTGCTACCCAGAAGTCCTCATGGCTTCTCCTAGGATTCCAGTTCCAGGGACTGAGCATGTTTGAAAACTGCCCTTCACCTGAATCAGAGTGCTACTTCATCATAAGAAACACTGTCACGGGGCTGGAGAGATGGCACAACGGTTAAGAGCACCCTCTGCTCTTCCAGAGGACCTGGGTTCGATTCCCAGCACCCACATGGCAGCTAACAACTGTCTGTAGTTCCAGTTCCAGGCAAACACCAAAGCAAATAAATAAATAAATAATAAATAAAGTTAAAAAAAAAAAAAGAAACACTGTCACATATGCCTTCTCCAAAGGTCACAGGCATGCTCACAAATATTCTCAATTTCCCTAATTTCTAGTAAAAATCCTAAGAGAGGCAACCTACCATACAGAACTCTCTTAGCACCTATAGTTAACTGCCAATGTCTATTAGTAAAAGCTTATAGATAGATCAAAAGATGTACAACTATTTTAAAATAAGGAAATTAATAAGGCTTATAATCAAAAATTTTTAAAAAAGTGTGATGGTATAAGAAGTATTAGACAAAATCTGGTGGCATAATTGGGCATGATGGAATGTGTCTGTCAGCCTAACTCTTGGAACCTGGAGACAGAGGAATTGTTAGTTTGAGGCCAGGCTGAACTACAAAGTGAAACCCTGTTTTGTTTTTTGTTGTTTGTTTTTTAAAGAAGACTACCCAAGCTTGCCTCAATAGGCTTACAGTTATCTTTATAATCCATATTTATAAACACCTAAACTGCCACCATCACATGTACCCAAGGTTGGCACCTACCTTATATTTCGAAGTGTCCCAGTTGTGAACGACTCGTGCTGGGATGAGGAAGCTGTCGTCCACGTGGCAGCTGCTGCAGTAGTACCACCCACTGTAACTGCACACTTTGGCCTTGCCATTAGAAAGACCGATAGATCGTTGGCATCCTGTTCAAGGCAAAAGACAGACTATGATTGCTGCTGCACTTTGAATATCACAGAATGGACCTACACAGCCCTCAAGTTAATGAAATCTGCAGCAGAAGAGAAGCTACAGAGAACACACGAAGACCCCCATCGTTTCTTCACAATTCTGCCTTTATTTCCCCACTTTCATCATCAGAAATTAATTTATACTACACACTTGGGAGCTTCTAACACAGACTTGTTTGGCTTATACAACATCTCTGAGAAAAGAGACCCCATTTTACTGATGAAAAAAATGCAGCCAGGCATGGTAGCCCACCTCTGTAGTCACAGAACTTGAGCAAGGATCTTGGGTTCAAGGCTAGTCTAGACTACATGGCAAGTCCCAGAGTTCTAAGCAGCCTGGGAAACTTAGTGAACCCTTGTCTCAGAGAAACAAAACCAGGTTAATGGTTTTAATTAACCATTAATTAATGGTTAATAAATGATTAATAAATGAATCTATCTCAGTTACTGGAGTACTTGCCTAGCAAAAGAAGCACTGCGTTCCACCCCCAGCACTGCATAAAAAGCTGTGATATGGTGGCAGTTGCATCTGGAAGCATTTCAAGGGCAAAGGGAGAGCATCAGAAAGTAAAGGTCATTTTGGCTACATATCAAGTTTGAGGCTAGCCTCGGTGACATGACACCTTGGCCACAAAAAGAAAATCAAAACTAAACTCAAACAAAAACCAGTAAAAGGAAGGAAAGCAGAGATGGAGTGAAGAAGAAAGAAAAGATTTTGCAATGTTAAATGTGTTACGTGAGATTACTATGCAAATAAAAGGTAGAGTTTGGTTTTGGCTGTAAGCTTGCCTGGTGATAAAGCGAGCCCCAAATCGGACACACAGCATTTCTTTGCTTGAGGAAAAAACAATGTAACCAATCTGGCTCTTGCCTGGCCCCATCTGCCCTTTGTAGCTCTTCTTCCAGTGCCTCTCCTTTGGATATAAAGTCAATTTATTCCAGCACAAGATCTCTCTACATGACCCTCTCCCCAGATAAACAGTGCCATCACTGCATCCTCTACACAGCAAACGTGTCATTTTCTACCCAATGCCTTGTAAGTGCTTGGGAACTCACCAAATCTTGCATGCTATCAAGACCATGAGCTTCTGGTGGGTGACTGTTCATGCCCTTTTCCTGTCCCAAGAGTTTTATGACCACTGTCCAGGGACCTGGCAATAATCATGGTCCTGCCCCAAAAAGACCATGTTTCCTTAGGAGGAACTACCTTCTAGTGATAATATAAAAATCTTGCCACAAACATTCTATCCCTGGATGCCCAGCGAGGTTGACAAACACTATGGATAGCATCACTACACTAGAATGTCTTCTTTCACTTTCAAACTCCTTCCGTGAGGCATTCTTCATGGTTGGGCTGCAGAAATACACAGACTAGAGAGATTTGACACAGGCTCATGACATAAGCACAAAACTGATTTACTCTTCCAGTAATAAAGATGATGATGATGTGGCAATTAGTGTTATAATATATTCCATTACAAGGAGCCCCAAAAAGATTTAATACAAACTGCCTACCTACAAAGACACACATAAATTCTGTGAAATACCACAAAACCTAACAAAGTTTCCATCACAAATAAAATGGCATTAATAAACATGACATTTCACAGTACAGCCTCTGCAGAAGAATTAGATCCTCTTGTTTTTAAAAACAGAACGAGCTGAAAAATATCAAATGCATATGCTAGTGGTATATTCTAATAACTAGACCTTCCCATGGTTCTTTAAATTATTATTCTTTCTTAAGTACTGAGCTGCAACAAAATCATTCCAAGCCTGTTTTTGAGGCTAACTGAGGAAGGAGAAACAATGTGAGGAAGATAAGGACCACATGAGCTTCTGCTTGATGGAAGAGATGCTGTCACAACCCTGGGTGGTAAATGTTGGAATGCTGTTTGCTGCACTCATAGGCTGCATGACTCATCTGGCATTTAGCACGTGCCTCCTTGAACTGTGGTGACTTTTTATGGATCTCTCCAGCCAGGCAGGTAGTAAACTTCTCAGATATATTTTTTTATCCTCAGCACTTAACACAGAGTTTAAATGTGGAATGGATGATTAATAAATGTGTGTGTTGAGACATGATAAACTAGGAACCCTCTGGCACATGCACATACACTTATAAAAGACTGTCATTTCCTAAAGTAATTCTTTGAAGCTGGTTGCATGCCTTTTCCAACAGCTTGCTTTCATTATTCTTCTTGTTAAAATATGTTGCCCATTCTAAAGCCTGTGCATTAAACATGTTTACCTGTGAGCAGTGTACAGAACCCAGTGGGACCTGACACATCCAAGCTCTAACAATATCTCTGCTTCTAATAATGAAGTAGACAGACAAACCAACTGAACACTGAAATGACATAGAATAGGCAGAGCATAGTTTAAGAATGGAGTCTTGTGAGAATTTTGAATGCTTTAAGAAACTCCAAGAAATCAAGACACAAATCTTACGACTTCAGTTTCTTCAAAACACAGAATTGTTCTTGTTGCGTGTTTTCATGATCCTCCCAGGCACAGCAGATGGATTGAGCTCACTGCAGACCATTCATTACAACTGCCTATTGTTATTTGTTTATATGCCTCGATGAAGAACCATGGTTTGCCGTGTGCTGCTTGTCCACCATGTGGCTTGTCCTTATGACTACATGCTTTATTCCTGTGACTCTGCTTAATCCTCAGAGTATAAACCGTCTGATGCTCTGAATAAAGGTGGCCACGTGTGAGGCTTTAGTCTACCTCACTTATCGGCTCCATTCTCCAAGGTCCCACTGCCTCTAGCGTGGTGAACAGCACAGAATCCCATTCTTCCCAATACATTAACAGTTAATTGTGATCTTGCAGATGTTCAGTCAGTTAACACCACCCTAGGGTAAATTCCCACCAAGGACAATCAAAAAAAGAACTAGGTCACTTTGCCTTTTCAATTGTTTGAATGTGCTATATACTAAATATCAGTATTTAGGTACTAATGGGCTTACCTGTCTGTAATTTTAATGACTTTACTATAATGCTTTATAACATATATAGGCAACATTTAAAATACAGATATGCATAGAAAGTGTATAACTTAAAAATGTTTATATTTCACTGGGGGTAGGGGTGCACACCTTTAATCCCAGCATTTGAGAGGCAGAGTTAGGTGAATCTCTCTGAATTTGAAGCCAGCTTGGTTTACAGAGAAAGTTCTAGAGCAGCCAGAACTCCACAAAGAAACCCTGTCTTGGGGGGTGAGAAAGAGTTTATTTAATTAAATGGGTGTTCAACTACACGTGCCACTGAGACAAACTAAGCATGCTCAGTACTTTGCACAGGCTTCTGGACTTATAAAAGGAGAGGAGCGGGTATGATAGAACACAGCTAAGGTTCTTTAGGGTTTTAGTTTAGACATGGGCCACACTGTGTAGACTTGAGTGTCTTCATGCTTTCTGTCCACTCCGGTATTAAGTCCCTCTGGACCTGTCTGAATGTCTTGCACTACTCTAACATGTGAAGCACAGAGATGTGCTAATCCAGAGCCAGGAAGCCTGGATCACTCTTGTCTAGTGCAAGCTGTGAAGCTGACCCAACCAGCTCACTGGGCCTGGTTAGCTGAGACTGATGGATGGTCAAATTCAGTGAGCATACAAATTTTCGAGCAATGTTTGTGGCAAATGCAGAGCCCTCCCCAAGTCTGATTCTGTAGAATTGGGATAGCAACCAGAAATCCATTTCTCATGTTCATGCAGATTACTCAGTGAAAATCATAATTTGTTGCACTCTTCAAAACTAAGTTTCAGTTCTTAGTCAATTTCTAGACACAAGCTATGGAAAAGTACCTTGAACTCAGTCTAGGAGTGTTTATTCCCAACATTACAGATGTGAGGATTTGCACACACTCTGCAAGAGTTCCACCACCAGCTACACCCAGAGCATCCTCAGTGCTACTGGGAAGCCTCCTTTTCAACTGAGAAAGAATTAAAGCTCTTTAGCCCCAGTCCAATGCACTTGCCTTTGAAAGAGCACAGTGTGGTTGGGAGGAAGACAAGAGGCTACTGACCTGATACAGACACATTGTTTTCCAAACAGCACATATCATCTGTCTCAAGAAGAAGCCCTGCTCTGTTGATTGACAGAGTGATTTCCTTTACCATCGTACTACAGGTCATGGACCCAAAGTGTCTAAAGCAATTTTCTACGAAGAGGCACAATCTGGGATTTTAATTTAACATTGTGAGGTTTTCAACAGGGGAAAGTGTCCTTTCTTAAAAATGAGTGTTAAAAAACTTTTTTTCCCCAAGAGTGCCAAAAGTGGACTCTGAAAAGCAACATTATGGGCAAAAATAGAGTTGCAAAGTAGACAGACAATAATTAATTGAAATAACTAATTAAGGCTTATTTACATAAATTTTTATGTACTTTCAAACAGATTTTCAACAACATTTCTAAACTCAAGGGCATTTGTAGAAGGAGACCCTCTACATGGTAGATCAAAGCAAATGCATTCTCCTAGGTTCTTTTTGAAACTTTTCAGAGTGTTCAATTCATAAGAACAAAAAACTATCTCACAAGAGAACTCACTGGCCTTTTTTTTTTTTTTTTTTTTTATTGCTTCCCACCCCTCTTCACATCTTTAATGAACACATGCTCTGAAGTGCTTAGCTTCCCCCCATACACTTTTGGAAACAAATGTCACCATTTAGCCAGAATTCTGTTTGCTGCATCTACAGTCGGTCTCCCAAACAGCCTTTCACTAAGACATCCAAAAGAATCTAAGACTTGGAACAGACATTCTGGCATAATTCTCCACAAAGCACCAGCTTTCTTCTCACAAATGCTCGGAGTTAGCTTGGCCCGCTGCAGTGCGGTGTTACTGAGGCTAAGGTCTTGAGCAGGAGCCAACAGCCCTCTTCTTGCTTACTAGCTGCCAACTTCGGCTACCTACCCCAAACCAGGGAACCTGGAGGCCCACCAGGACAAACAAGAGCCGAGGCTGGATTCACCCCTAGGTCAATCTATCTCACTGTAGAATTGCTAGCTACTCCAAGCTGCTTTTTGTCCTATAACATGAGCTTTCATAAACTTCCATGAGGTCAACAGTATTTTGCTTTGTATTTGGCAGGTAGAGATGCTCTAAAGAATAAAAAATAAAACAAAATAATAAATAATAGAAGAGAAGAAAATGCTTTTATTAAAAAAAAAAAACAAAAAAACAAAAACAGGAAAGAGAAGGGGGATGGAGAGATGGTTCAGAGGTAAAGAACACTGGCTACTCTTCTGGAGGTCCTAAGTTCAATTCCCAGCAACCACATGGTAGCTCAAAACCATCTGTGGTGATGCCCTCTTCTGGTGTGCAGGCATACATAAAGATAGAACATTTATATACATAAAATAAATCTTAAAAAAAGAAGAAAAGGCCTTGTGTAGTAGTGGTTGGTATACATTGTAATCTCAGCACTTGGGAGGTGGGGCAGGAGGATCAGGAGTTCAAGGCTAGCCTAGGCTCTCTTTCAGAGAGCCTATCTTCTAAAAACAGAAGGGGAAGGAGGTATGAAATGAGTTCGAGGAAACATATTTTCATTTTCTCTGTAAAAATTCAAAAACTAAAGTCTAGCTAAGAGATCATGGTGGCTGGAATCCCAGCACTTTAGCGGCTGGAGCAAGAGGATAATGTGGGTGTATATAGGAAGACCCAGTCCTTAAAGGGGTGGGAAGGGAAAAGGGAAATCTGATAGAGTTTCAAAGCCTCCTTTGCCATAGGCAGAGGACAGGATGAAGTGTCCACAGCTAAGCTGAGGAATGGGATCTCCAGCCCATCCTTCCATCCCAGCATCCTGTCATAAACAAGCACTGTGTAACACTGCTCTATGCTCCTCTAAGGCCTGGACTTTATAGGTTTTATTCTTGAGACTACATTCTTTCCAAAGTGAAGCAGAGGTCCAATGACTTGGTATTTTGCAAGAATTAGGAGTGGTGAAGACCATGGGGTGGTATGGTCTGTGGTTGAACACTTTGTTAGAATGTGTGAAGGCCCTGAGTTTGACACACCTATGCCATTCATGCGTTAAAAAAAATAAAGAAATGTCAAGAATTGGGAGTAAGATCATAAACTTGGTTTTCCTAGCTTATTGTCTATAGCCAACTACTAGTTAATAGTTAGTGTTAAGCTGGGCCTTTAATCCTGGAAATTGAAAGGCAGATCTCTCTGAGTTCAAGGCCAGCCTGGTCTATGTTACAGGACAGCCAGAGCTACATAGTAAAAATCTGTTTTGTGGAATGATACTCTTGTACACTGTAAATATTTGTCTACAAATGGTATTCCATCCACATAAAGACTGAGGAAGCTTAAAAAGGGTTCTAGAACACAGAAATGGAGTCAAAAACAGCTTCCTAGTTGTGTCTCTCAAGTGGGCCATGGTACAAAGTAGCATGCACACTTGAGCTACAAAATGGCAGGTTTGCAGCCTGAGCTACAACATGATGGTTCCTGAAGTTTCACAGAAGCCTTGGTACAAACAGGAGCTGCATATGCCAGATTTCAAGTTTCTGTTCATATAGACAAAAGGGAACGGAGTCAAGCACGACTTCTTAGTAGCAGTGCTTTCTCGGCTGCGTGGCTTCTTTAAAAGAGGCTTCCTGACTCAGCATTAGTAGCAAAAGCTTTAAGGCTCTTTTAAGAAAGAGGCCCTGCTGCCAAACACTTAAATGAGATTCATGAGTGAGCAGCGGTGGCAGTGTCTTTGGCAGTGTGAACCCTAAAATTGCCCAGAGTTGGGATGGTAAACATGGCTCTTGCTAGTACCTCTGCCATGAAGCTAAACTCTCACAAACCAAGGAGCTGGGTAGAGCCAGCCATTAGCCAAGGCTTTAATCCTAGCCATACCTTAGCAGATTAAAGGTGTGGTCAGAAAAAAATAAGAGATATACAGTAAAGACAGATTCAAAACAAAAAAACAAAACACAAACAAACAAACCAGCAAAAAACACTAAATGGTTTATAGTGTGTTTAAAAATATATGTAGACTTGGGAGGAAGAGAAAATCAAAAGGATATAGAAAGTCCTGAAAAAGAAATAGAGCAAAAAATGATGAGCCCCATAAAAACAAAAATTACAAAGAGAGTCTGGATACTGTATGCTATTGTGTTGTCTTTGAATTGTTTGACTACTAAGGAAGGAGCAAGAACTGCTAAAAGATATTTGATTATAAATGCTGCTGGATTAATCCAACCTATATTTTGAAAATATATTGACCTGAAAATTTAAGTCAAAAGATATGTTACTTTGGAGAAGAAATTTTGTCTTTATTTTCACAGAAAATGAAAGGCTGTGAATTTATTCCAGGTTAAAGATAATAAGGTTAATCAAGGAAGACTCGCTGAAAAACCTCCAATGGGAATGAATTAACCAGATGATCCAACATTTCAGAGTACCTCTTTTGCAGTTTCCTCTGAACTTTGTATCCAGAAGAGTTGCAAGGCTCCAACCTCAAAGACTACTACACTCAGGACTTGTCCATAATCCTAAATTTTCTTTGGGTCACCATAAGATTACCAGCACCCCCAATCAGCAGAAAGTAGTCTAGAGAACTATGCCCACATTCCTCAAAAGTGGATTATGGATGTTTGTCTTTGTTTATATTGTTGGTTACAAGTTATAGATAATGGTCAATAAAAAAAAACTATACAAAGGAAATTAGATTTGGGGCTCTTGTTTTAAAAGAAAACAGGGGAGAGAAAATGTAGGATATTGTTCTTGTACACTGTAAATATTGGTTTAATAAAATGTTGACCAGCCTGAAGCTAGGCATACAGGAAGTATAGGCAGGGCGACCAGACAAGGAGAATTCTGGGAAGAGGAAGAGCAAGAGATACCAGCAGATGTACAGGAAGCAGGACAAGAATGCTGCACTGAAAAAAAGGTACTAAGCTGCGTGGCTAAACATAGATAAGATTTATGAATTAGTTTAAGCATAAGAGTTAGCAAGTGATAAGCCTAACACATAGGCTAACCAGTTTATAATTTATATAAGCCTTTGTGTGTTTATTTGGGACTAAGTGGCTAGGGGACTAGCTGGGTGGTATAGAGAAACTTCTGACTACACTGTTTTGAAATTAACAATGAAAAAGTTAGTGTTGAATATATATTTCTAAAAAGAAACAGCAGTTTGGCATATATTTGGCAGAAATTGAATATTCTACTTATTCAGCCTCAGATTAGCCCAAATACAGGCAATGTTTAAGTGAAGGACTGTCTAATATAAGGCACAAGCAATCTTTTCAAATATAGGATTGGTATTAAATAAAGCCGAGGAAAACCAAACATGGGTCCTAGCCTTGTATCTGAATAGTAAAAAGAGACAAAGTTTATATATGAGTGGCTATCAGTATACCTCAATTAGCATGGTAGAAATGAGACTATAGAATTTGAACTTACAAAATAGAAAGAGTACAAAGAATAAATCTGAAAACACTTACTTATAAATCATTAACCCAACCTGTAAAATGTGCCTATGAAGTCCTAAATAGAACATTTATATCAACCACTCACACCCAAGGCTTAGGAAACATCATGGAAAAGGGGGCAGAAACAATACAAGAGCTAGAGGGTGAAGAGGAAGGAGCACTGTGAAATGCTGTCTTCTGGACATAACATGGCCATTGCACTCATACACTCAAAGCAGCTACATTTACATAAATAAGGCCTGCACAGTATCAAGCTAGTCAACATTCCTGTATGGGTCAGGGAAGAGCTACAAAGCCCCAACCATTGCTGACACATTTTTTGGCAGTTGATGGTTGCTTGGGAAAAAGAAAGTCAATTTTCTTCATGGGTCAGGCACTAGGGAATGGTCCTGTCCATGCACAGGCAGCATTAATGAACTGGACTCGGTGAGTTAACAAGGAAGAAGGAAAGGGAGGGAGAGAGAAAACAAAGAGAAGATAAAGGTCGGACGGAGACGGCTATGATGGGATGAGGTCGGGGGGGGGGGGGGGGGGGGGGGGGGGGGGGGGGGGGGGGGGGGGGGGGGGGGGGGAATGTGGGTGTGGGTGACTGTGACCAAGATACCTTATATGTATGAAATTGTCAATAAATAACTGGAAAATATTTTTAATATTTATTTATTCATTATGTATACAGTGTACAGAAGAGGGTATCAGATCTCATTATAGATGGTTGTGAGCCACCATGTGGTTGCTGAGAATTGAACTCAGGACCTCTGAAAGAACAGTCAGTGCTCTTAACCTCTGAGCCATCTCTCCAGACCGAAAAATATTTTAAAAAGAAAAATGACCTTTATATCGGGAAGGGATTCTACATGCTTACCCATAATCCTGAAACATCCTGGTTGTTTCCAAACTTATCCTGAAGTCACTTCTGTTTATTACAGAATAATTTTTTTCTGATGAGTTTTCATTTTATGTTCATCTATGAAGTTTACAGTGCTGACAGATTATATATGAAAATAACTTGGCTCATAAATTTCTGCTATGCAGTCTGACGGCTGACACATGTTCAAAAGCATAAATTAGGCTGGGGAGGAAACTGTCCCCACCATGGCTGAGACACTTGGGCTAACTTGAGTTGGCACTTGCAGAATGGCCTGCAGCTGTTGCTAGCACAGCTATGACCTTGAGAATATAACAGAATGACATATAAATGACTCCTCTGGGGGAAAGTTTGTGTACTGAACCAAGGAATTTTCCTTTCAATCCAGCAATGTGGCAAATGTGCCTATGAAGTCCTAGCCCTGTGCCTTGATGCAGTGAGCATTCAGTGCCCATTATATCTAGAGACAGAACAGTGACTGATGAGGAGACTGGAATCAGCAGATAGCAACTGTTAAGACAGAGGCCACCTATAAATCATTATTGTGTACAACTTAAATCTACTTGTAGAATTAAGGCAACCAAAGAAAGGCAACCCTAGACTTCTTCTAATCTGAATAGGATTAAAAATTTCAAGTATACTGTAAACTGTTAGATGAGGCTTTTGTTTGGCTTGGGTTTTCTAGTTGGGAGGGGGGTTATTTGTACTGAATATTTAAAAGGTAAGACAGCCTTGATGTGCAATATGCTGACTGTATTAAAAGTACTAAAGTTATTGTATTTAATTAAGAAATGAAGGGACTATCACATGTCAGGTGGTTTCTGATGATTGAAAAATATAAGCTCACTAAATGCTACAGTATTTGACCAATCTCCTGAAATGTTGTTAATGAGACTATAAATTATGAGCTGGAAAGATGGCTCAGCAGTTAAGAGCACTTATTGCTCTTGCAGGCGACTTGGGTTCGATTCCAGCACTCGAATGATGATTCATCAACCATTTCTAACTCCAGTTCTAGGGCACATAATGCCCTCTTCTACCCACAGACACCAAGAACACATGTGCTGCACAAACATACATGCAAATAAACATTATCATATACAAATCTTTTTAAAAAAATCTAGTTTAAAAATTTTATTATAAATTTGTGAAATAAATTAATAAATAGTGAGTTGATTTCCAACTCATGAGAAGTGTCAAGATTTATTGGTCTTTCAAGTAAATAAAGATTGAGAACCTAAAGTCAATATTTAGTCAAAATTTATCTTGAAAGGCAATAAATCTTGATTTTTGCTAAGGTGAATAAGCAAATAATGTGCACCATTCTAGAGATATTGACTGCTTTTCATCTACTAAGTATCTACCTTGAGTTGTAAATAGCGTGATCTATAAAAGATTTTCTACTTCTAAAAGAAATGATTTGATTTGTCAAGTTACTTTTAGTTTTTCTTACAAGACACTTCAATAGTAGTGTTTAGATCACTGTAAGATGAAAAAATGATAATGAAATGTTATAACTTTAGTTCCTAGTGTACGTGAACTAATCCAAATGTAGTAACTTTCCATTCTTGTTTTCCCTCTGAAAGTCAACGACTTGACCTTCTCATTAACTTCTGTTTGTTGGATTTTGAGGAGGAGGGAAGGAGAACGTTAGGAAAATCCATGTCAGTAAAGACTTACGTCGGAAAACCAGAGCATGTTTAGAAACTCCTATATTCCAGTTATCTGAGTGACAGTATGAGGTGTCACTGGAAGGTGTGAAGGTTGCTTGGACAAGAGCTTGGAGTAAGAGGCTGTGTTTGGGGCACTATGGTGTGACTGAGAAGGCAGAGGAACTGCTAGAGTTGTCTCAAGCAGGGTGGCAGTCAGAGCTTTGGGAGGATTCACTACCAAGGAAAAACTGGGAGGGGAGAAAAGCAGCTGAGTCCTGACTTGACTGGGTCTTGGCTTGGGAAGAGAAAGAGGAAGCATTATGGCCTGATGTGAAAGTACAAGCAAGGGTCTGTCAAAATGCCTATGATGGTCTGAGCCCACAACTGCTGTTGGAGCCCCTAGAATAAGAGCAGACAGTTTGGGAAGAAAATTATGCTGCTTGGGACAGGCCTCCACAACAAAGCAACATTACTGGGCCAAAATGAAAGCTACATCACTGTTAAAACCTGTGCCAGTACAAAGACAAGAGAGTAATAGTATCAGAGACCTCTACACTTACCCAGTGTAATCACTTCCATGCCATCAACAGCTCTAACTTCTACTAAGGAATAGGAAAAGCCCTTCTACACGGTTTACTTTTTCCTTACCCAAAGAAAACGATTTGAGCTGCTTGGTAAATGAAGTGTCATGGAAAAGAGGTCTTGCCCATGCTGCACTCTGTCTTCTACACAGCCTGCTTGTAACCTCGGGGCTTTTGTCTGCACAAACAAATGCTTTTGGTGAATCACTTGCTCACTAAAAACTTTTACTTAGTAGCTACTGACCACGGGGTTAATACTTCTTTAGCACAGTTTGTCTACCTCCATCGGTTCTCTCTTAACACTGTGCCTGAAGTCCTGTGATCCAGAACAAGCCAACCTCGGTATGTAAAAAGGCAAAGGGTCAGATGGGCTATTTAGAGCTGGGGAAGGATGTGCATGAAATAAGCTGCCTTATTGGAACATTTCTCTGAAATAGGGCTGAGCCTGAGAAAAGAAGTAATTCTGACACTGTATCCTAACTCAGGATCATTTGACAGTACTTTCCATTTTTAGAATACTATTAAAGTATTTTTTATCTAAATCACTCTGGTCTTCCAAAAGATCCTGTGGTAATACAAGTACCTGGTTCACCTTACCTAAGGAGCCCTGCTCCAAACATTTTGTCTTGCAAAGAATCCAATGCATGCTCTAATTATGTGCTTTCTTACAGCACCCACTAGCATTTAACATTCTGTCATACCACCACTAGCTGTCTCTGTGTGAATCCCTGGTTACATCTGTCTCTATTATGATTAGTCTTAAGGGTCAACAACATTTTAGTATGTTAGAAGTTGATATTATCTTTTGGTTTATCTGAGAAACAACAAGTCTCTCCTTACTGGGTCTCTGGACCTTAGCTTTTCTTGCGGCATGGATTTACAAAACTCAGCTAGCACCAGCCTCACTCAGTCTGTTGCTCAATCACACAGTGTGGCACCGAGGCCCCTTCTGACGTCCCCTCACATCACTCCCTCTTCTCAACACCTGCTTCTCTGTCCTTATGCTGCACGAGGTCTCATCTCTTTGAACTTTATGGTATCTTTAAAACACATTCTTCCTTCTTCTTCCTGGGCAGCATCTCTTAGAGTAATGCCTACTTGAGCTATTTCAGTAATGACAACAATTTGATAAAATTAAAGTCATGAGAGTGGACCCAAGGAGTAGTAGGCACAGTCTCGAAATGGAAAAAGATGACTTTCATCAGGTTTCTATAAATCCATGCTTGGATTTTATTTCTGTCCCACACCAAATTTCTATGTGATTTAGACACCGAGCAGACTTATTTCTTTCCTTTATTTCCTTTATTCCTTTGTTTCATGACTTCCGGGGTTTTCTGCTTCTCTTAAAATATACCTGTGACCATGTCCAAAGCTAATCTTTTAACTAATTGTTTGATATTTGAAGCAGGCTGTTTGCATTCTTTTATTTAGACAAGGTAGGCCAAATAAAAAAACTACCTACAAGTAGAAATTCCTATTTTCTGGTCCTCATCTTGCCATTTGAAAGGAATTTCTTAGCATAATAGTCCTTGATTCTCTTTCAGCCCCTTGTCAGACTTCTTCACAGATGGAGAAATGAAGTAGCTACCTGGTGAGCTTAGTTTTTAAATAATTACGTGTTATTGTGTGTTGGGGGTGCACATGTACCACAATGCAGTTATAGAGGTCAAAGGACAACTGAGGGGAACTGGTTCTCTCCTCAACCTTTACACGGTTCCAGGGATCAAACTCAGGTCACCAGACTTGTGTGGCAAATGTCATTCCATCTGAGTCATCTCCCTAACAACTGAGTTTAAAAGAAGGGTCCTGGCATGCTCAGCTTGACCTCAGAGAACAGGTTTTCTGCTATTGTAGTATTGCCTCAGGGAGTCCAGCTATGGCTAGATGTACAAATGAATCTAATTTAGGGGTCCATTAAAGCATAAAAAATGTGATCTCTGGACAGTACAATATTTTGATCTCATCTTTATGGTATCTGAAAGGAAAAAGGAGAGATATTACCTAGCAGCCTTGTAAAACTCTTTAAGGTTGATGTCTCAAACAGAGCATCCACTAAAGCTAGTTGGGGAAAGGGGAGGACAATTGGCACATACACGTTGGTAAAATTACGGGTAGAGTTAAGCTTAAGGGAGTACAAGAAACCTTTGGCATTATCAGGTACCCTTTATTTATGGTACAATCCCTCATCCTAACAATGATGAGACACATCATTTTCCCAAAGGTGGCCCATTCATTGTTAGGCCAATCTAAAACATCACTGGGGAACCTCCCCAAATTTTCTGGGCAAAAATACAGTGATGTACAATATTGCTGAATTAAGATATGTGACTCTGGTTGGGCTAGAATTTTTAATAAATGAATTGTATACAGACAAAGCAGCTAAAGCTTTCCCCCAGGACAGTGTTGAAAGTGCTGACTCATAAGACTGGAAAGGTTGCCTTGAGGTTGTAAGTCAGTGGCATGGTTACCAGCAGGAGACCATCTTTTTGCTCTGGATACCTGTCAGCCACCACATCAGGTGTGTCTACTATTCTGCGTGGTCTCTAAGAGTCTGGGGCTTGTGAAGATAGAAATAAAGAGAAACTTCAAGGTTTTCAAGCTAAATCTGTTCCTCTGAGTCAGAAGCACAAAACCTGGTGATCTGAAACTACAGTCATTTTCAGCAAGGTTTTGGTTCATCCCCAGGTGATTTACAACGATGATGACTCAATGAGCTTCGGTGTATGTGTTTGCTAATCTTGTTGAAAATTTCTTCAAGCCCATGTCTATGTTCTTGGAATCCTAGGTCCTAGACACACACACACACAGAATAAAAAAAATTTTTTTTCTTCAGCTAAAGGTAATAGAGAAAATTTAGCTTGTTATTTTGTATATATCAAAAAGTAAACACTATATTTTAAGGCAAAACTTGAGAGTAATAACTGCATTAGAGTGGCCGATGCTCAGGTTGCAAGAGGCCACAGCCTAGAGCTGGTAGGTTCTGGCCTGCCTCTGAAGCTTTTTGGCCCCAGGAGCACCCAGAAAAATATCCTCAAATTTTTCTCTCCTAGATAGCTATGGCCAGTGTTGAAAGCTGACTGACTGCAAACAATGAAACAGGAAAACGCTGAGGCCTACTCATTTTCCCGTGCTGGGAAACCACATAAATCATGCATTCCCCTTCTAGCCAGGTGCCATTTTGGTTTTGGAAATGGTCATAAAATACCCCGTATTGCTATAAAATGGGTGTGGTCTTCATCATCAGGTTAAGTTGCGGAACTTCTAAAGTTCTTGGAATTTCCCCTAAATGATACAAATACCTTTGCTATTCCTGAGCCCCTTAAATCACACCTGAGTTTACAGTAGTGAAGAACTCACAGTGGGCCAATGGCTTCAGGAAGCACTGGTCACCAGAAAGAACTACATGAGGAAGAGGCTGAAGATTAAAGCTCAAGCATATGGCTGATGATTCAATCAATTTTACCTACTTAATAAAACTGCTGTACAAACTCTGGACACAGAAGTTTAGGGGAGCTTTCTCACTTTGATCAGATCATGAGATGGGCTTGTGATCCACCCCAATTCTCCATGCAATGCAAACAATCTGTCCATTTGGTTGTTCCTGATTCATATCCTTTCAAATAAAATGGTTAATCTTAAATGTAGCTTTTTTTCTGAGTTCTATGGGTTATTTTAGCAAATTATCAGACCTGAGTGGGACATGGGAATCCCTGCGCATTTACAGCCATCGGAGTAAATGTGGCCCAGTGGCCCTGGAAAACTGTAGCTGGCATGTGAAATGCAGTAGTCCTCTGAAGGGCTGAGCGTCGTACTTGAACTACAGTAAACAGCTGGGATGAAACAGAATGTGGACAAATGCGTCAAATAACTTTGTTAATGTAGTTCCCAGAAATTCTCAAACACAACCCAAGTTTGAAATTCCTAGTCCACCAAGATGGGCTAAGGACATCTGGAAGTGTTAGATGCTTAGCCTCTAGATTAGTATAGCAAGAGGCTCTGAGGTCATGTGGCAAAAACCCACAAACGCCAGGAAACTGCAGGATGATGCACTAGTCTGACATGAGTAAGTTTCACACTCAATGCCTATTAATCATTTTAAACAACGTAGACAATAGAATGACAGCTCGTGTGGCAAGCATGGCTCTGGCAGGCCCCGCCCTTCTCCCCCATTCCCTCTGCCTTGCTAAAAACCATTAGATTACATTCCTAAAGCTAGCCACCAAGGTCTGTTCCCTCATTTGGCCACTTCCTCAGGCTAGTGGTGACTACCAAGGCCCACCTACCAAGTATTGAAGTCCAGCAATCAAAATTCCCTGTTTTGGGCTCACCTAATTAACATGCCCAATTAAAATTAAACACCTCATCCTAAAACAGGGTTCCCCCTTTACCTTTATAAACTGCCATTTTCCTATGTGCATGTCTGTCTGTCTCCTCTCTATGCAGAGAAAACCTCTGCCCCCTTTCCCCTGTTGCCTTCCCCTCTCCCATGCCCTCTATCTCCATCTCCTGTCTTTGCCTCTTTTTCCTGTCCTCTGTCCCTCTGGGGCCAATAAATTTCCTTTGTGCTGAGATGACTCCTGAGGTCCCTAGAAGAGATACGAAAGCCGCCAAGCCAATGGTGGGAGTGCGGGAGGAAGTTAGAGCTGTTCAGCATATGACTATGGTGTACAGATGCAGAGCTGGGCAGATGGCAATGAACAAGATGAATACAGCAGTTGCCAGCGCAGCATCTGCGGCTGTCATGGAGGGAAGACACACATTAGGCAAACAATTACACAAAACGATCTTACAATCCAACCGTCAATAGTAGGGGAGCAAGAAACACTAAGCTTGCATTATAAAGAGAGGGTTTAATACATCCTAAGCAGTTGCCAAAATCTTGGGAGTAGCATCTAAGTACTGACCTGAAATACGTGTTAGGGTAGTGCTGGGAGTAGCAATCAGAGAGCAACTGGATATTTGAGAGTTTGAGAGAGGGGACAATTTCTAAGGAAGAGTGAATCCAGGGCTAGAACTTAGGCAAGGGGAAATGGCAAGGATTTAAACCTAGGGAGCAGGCTGAGCTCCTACAGGGATGCTAGAATTCAATTTAAAACAAGTGGGAAGCAATTGAAAGTTATAAATAGGTCTACTAGGGCCAATCTGACCTTTAACAAGCTCACCCTCACTGCAACTGACCCAATAGCAGGGAAATTAGAACGCAAGGCCAGTTAGGAGCTCACACAGTCACCTGGTGAAAGATGCAGTAGTTGGTAGCAAACAAGGAAGAAAAAGGCTGTCCAAAAACTCAATGCTAACTCTGCTTGTCAGACAAAAGAAAGCCAGGATGTAGGTACGGTGTTAGAACTAACTATCCCTTTACTTTTTTAAAACTCATCACTACCTACAACCCTACTGGAATATTATAGACATTCTCATAGTATAAGGATAACATGGAAACCTGGAGAGTTTTCAGAAAATTAATACCTCCATGGTTGAAATGCTTAACATATATAGAAGAAACACTTGAAAGGACTGTGCTTACATAACCTAGGAAAAACTAAAGGGTGGTTTGATTTCTCTATTAAGAACATTATATAGCTAGGCCAGTACTTTTTCTAACTCTATGTGCATCCAGTTAATTTGGAAATTTCATAAAAAAGCTTCAGGGGTTCTGACTTTAATAGGTCATAGGATGGGTCCAGACATTCCCTCCCACATCATACACATGACTTTAATGTGGGTGCTACAGCATCTTTGATACATCTTGAATAGGGAGATCTTTGATAGCATCTTGGGACACAAAGGTCTTCCCTTCTAAAAAGTGAAATACAAAGTCACAGGCCTATGGCAGAGGTCCATATGAGTGGACAAGAGAGGATTGTGAGGATAATGTTCAGCTCTACCTAGAACATTAGAAAGAAGGAACAGAGGTAGGGATGGTCAAGAAAGACTTGGAAAAAAGACTATTTAAGATATACAGAGGGTTTCAACAAAGAATATCCACTATAGAATTACATCTACAACCGTAACCAGCAGACCCCCACAGAAGCCAGCACGTCAGTGTTCATTGCTTTGTAAACATGCCCAAGTTTTTATCCAAAACAAGAGAAGGGAGCATGCCATTCTTTGGGTTTCTTATTGATTTGATTTGATTAAAACATTTTCAGTGTTAGCATTCATCAATGTGGAAAGACATGTAGGCATAAAGTTTTATTTCCTACTATAAAATTAATTTTTAGGTTACCCTCATGGCAATTTCTAAGATTGTAATATAGTCCATATTTCTCAAATAAATGAATAATTTGTTTTTTAAAAGGATACAATCAGAAAAATGGTGTTGGTATATTAGATTTCCTTATCTGCAGATACATTAAAAATGTCAAGTTTGGGAGTAATCCTTGGGTACTTGGGAGGTCCAAGGAAGGAGGAACACAAATTCAAGGCTAGCCTGGGCTATAAAGATCATAAGTTCAAAAAACTAAAGGCAAACTTTCACATAAGCGTATTTCTGCCTTAGACAGATTTTTAGAAAGCCTCTTAAGTAAGAATCCTTACTCTTAGGGGTCCATGAGAAGCTTAGAAGTTTAAAGATCCTAGGTAGGAATTCAGAAGGATCTTGACCTACCCAGTCTATCCTAATACCACACCTAGACTAATTTCTCTCCCAGGGAAAGGTCAGTAAATAGAAACTTTTAACTCAATGTGAAGTCCAATCGTGCAGTAACATTTTCTTCAGAAGTTTAACCAGAAATGAACACATGATGAGAACAATGCTAGCCAAAAAGGAAGCTACAAAAAGGGACAAGAACTTTCCAGACCAAAGTATAGCAACAAAGACTCAGAGAAATGAACGGCTCAAAAAAAAAAAAAAAAAAAAAAAAAAAGCAAAGGGATGCCTATGAAGTTCAGGAAGGTCTATCAAAAGACCCTGGTCTTCTGAAATTCAAAATCATCTTTTTCTTCTGAAACATATCAAAGAGATACATGTGACTTCTATGATGAAAATACTAGGAATAAATCAAAAAGGCAAATTTATAGCCTATAAAATCAAACGGCCTACTTACATAAAGTGATCAAATCTCTTTGAATTTCAGGATATGAAATAGCTTAAAATACAAATTATATAACATTGTTCTTCATAGACTCACATTACTGTTTCAGTGTGTGTTCATATTCTTGTCACCCATATATTTTTATTTAAGATTTTTTTTCCTAGACCTAGAAACTTAGACTCTAAAAAGGGTAGAAAGTAGAGTAATTTATACAATGATAGACATCAGAGCCAGGAAAAGGATTCCCATGGTCCGTCTCTTCAGTCAATTGATATTCCTACTGGCATAGGTTTTCTTTACCGCAGGGAAAAGGTACTAACTAGTGAATGGGATTTAACCAGAAGACATTAATCTCATTTTCTCTAAACCAGAGACATTCAAAAAATTACAGGATGAGAGAAAAGGGGACTGTATAAGCAAGAACATTCCAGGTGGGTGGAAAGGGAACTGAAGAGTTCAATTTAACTGTATTATAATTACTTATACAAAATAGGGCTGTCACGTTCTCTGTATACCAAGCACAGTGCTCAGAACTTAATAGGGGCTCAATAAACACTTGCAGGAGACCCAAAACTCTCAGACAATCTAAGTATCTTTTACAAAAAAATATTTTGATTTTAATTTATTTGTAGGGTATTTTGGTACACATATGTCTGTGTATCTCTTGTATGCCTGGTGCCCAGAGTTCGTATTCGGAATTACAGGCTATTGTGAGCTGCCATTTGGTGCTGGGAATTGAACCCAGATCCTCTGGAAGAGCAGCCAGTGCTCTTAACCTCCGAGCTGTCTCTCCAGCCTTCAGTCTAAATATCTTGACATGTGAAATTTTCAGTTTTCTAGTCCCATCGGGCAGGCCTCTGCTCACTCTCTCCCAACCCTCTGGAGGTGGTTGGGTTACAGTACTCAAATGAAATCACACTAAGTGCACCTATTTTGTAAGCGGCAGCTTTCAGGTATGTGACACTCATACTAAGTCCTCCTTCATCTAGTCTCTTGTGTACATTGTGATTTTAGTACCTTTACTAGCTTGTATATCAACAGATGTGGGTATTTATTCTTAAAGAGCAGCATCCATAACCGAAAACTCCAGATGTGGTCTGGCCAGAAGAGAAGACATTAAAGATAGCTCCTTCACAAAACAAAAATGTTTATTTGCTATGTGTCCACTCATGTTGGGGAATGCTCTGAGGGAGGGCTGTGCCCTATGGTGCACATGTGGAGGTCAGAAATCTGTTCTCTCCTTTCACCGTATGCCTCACGATATCTAGCTCAGGTGCACAGGCTTGGCAGCAGGTGCCTTGACCAGCTGAGCTGTCTTGGCAGCCATATCTCTCTTCTTTGAGGGTGTGTTTTGTAAAGGCTTTGACGGAGCTAAAGCAAACTCAATGCTGTGCATGTGTATGCCCACACAGACTGTTGCTGACCAAGTATCCTCTGCCCTCCATCTCTGCTGTCACTCTTCTGTACATGAACTCAAGACAAGGTATTCTCATCTAATGTTTTCAGTCATTTCTCTAGCTTGACTTGCTGAGTTCTATCCTTCTATATCTTAGTGGTCCAACTCAGTTTGTAACTTCAGTATGTAAACTTATGTAATCTTTATCCAGACAATTTCTGTCAAAGGTAAGCAAATATTAATGATAGCTATCCTTTCCATGTGCTAAACCCTGTCCTAAGCTCTTAAGGTCAAATAATAAGGCAGGTGTAATTATGTTCTTACATTTGAGATGAGAAAGATTAAGGTACAGAGAAATGAAGCCGTTTATCCGAGGTAACAGAACTTGTAAAACCCCAGGCGGACTCCAGTCTTTGTCCTTAATAAACTCCGCACCCTCACTTTAGACTAGACTGACACAGACCACTCCGTTAGCAGTGCTTGAATGAGACTGCCAGGCATTCACAAAATAATATAACTGTAACCTCTGATAACCCAAGTTTCACTGTCTTGGAGATTAGACCAAATGTTTTTCTAAATACTGGGCATTGCACAGCAGAGACATGACCTAGTATCTAGCAGCCTCATTTCCTTGTGTGCATCATCAACTAAACTATGAAGTCCTTAGGGTTCCAGGCCATATCTACTCTTCCTTACATACCTCTACTACATAATGGGCATACAATATTACCTTTGCTAGATGTGACCAAAGCCAAGGAGGCTTTACAGAGGTTAAAAACGAAGTCTAAAATGAGGGAGAAAGTAGAGAGCAAAAGCCACTTTTCAACTCCTCAGTTTTAAAATCACAATGGGGATTCTCTTGTATAAGCAAAAGTCAAGCACTGATCTAAAGTTAGTGAACTCTCTCTCCCCTCTCCCTTCCTCTCCACTCCACTCCATCCCCCCATCCTCCCTCTAATACCTTTTACATGCTTTTTGAGGGAAGAAAATTTCTGCAAAACTTTGGAGGGAGGGCACAGACTACCTCACTCCTGTTTACATATCACAAGGATCTTGAGAGAATATAGGTGAGATATAAAGTGATTGATAAATATTTAATACATTTAGTTTTCATTCTTCTAAATATTTATTGACATGAACATTCAAATTAAAATTTATTTGATGATTTTTACTACTAGCAACCTTTGTGATAATCAAGATTAGAGAAATAAAAGTTAGCTATTTTGTGCAAAAGTGTCTTGAGTGAACAAACGTGTGTGACACACACACCCCTAGTGATCTCTCCTTCCAGTAAAAAGCCACAACTCAAAACAGTGCCAAGATGACTTGGACAACAAGGCAAGGCGAATGTAGACTAAGCACATCTTTCTTATTCATGCAAGCTGAGTTCAGACATATCTGCATTTTACTTCCTCTCATTCTCTACCTGCCTATACACTAATCAAATAAATCTTGGCCTTATTATTACTATTCCTACCAACAAGGAGGCAAATCTGAAGTCATACATAAATAGAAGAACTGGAAACACAAAGGAAACCTTCTTTTGGTTTCCAAGTTCAACTCCTTAGATGACCACCACTTTGGTACACCAAATTACTCCCCAATCTTTCACACAAGACGAAAACACATCTTCCTTAACATTTTTATACTTTTTTCCTTTTTTGTGAAATACACAACCGATTCTTTTTGCACCTGGGAAGCAAGAGATCTTCCTTTAAGTAGATTCACACACACACAATCAGTTGCCAGATTCAATTTCTCTTTCTCAACAATTACCACTCTGCAGGATTTACTTCAAGGCCAATAAGTAACCAACAAGGCCTAACACTGAAATGTTGCTTACTTCCAAACTGGTAGCTACCAAATGAATAATTAACTAGTCTCTACTTTCTATCAGGGATGCTTGTATTGCTAGGGTGAAGGTATCCTTTATGTGTAAAGGATGTCATAAAACAGGCGCTTGCCAGAAATATGCCCTCATTTATCACATGAAATGCCATGTGGTATTAGTGAGGTCGATACTGTTTGTTTAATATATTTTGCTTTCCTGGGGGTTTAAAATGATTTGTTTTTGCAGCTGTAACAGAGTTAAATTAGGGATTTATCTTCAGCTTAGCCAGTTGAGCATATATAACCAGGGGCTATTAATTATCTGCCTAGAGGCCTTTGGTCATCTTCCCACAGCTTACAGCATCCTTAAGTACTGAGTTCCACCACCACCAGCCAGATTTGATCCTGAAGTAATCAAATCTGGTTTCTCAGGAACTGGTGGGGGGAGGGGCTCTGATTTCAAAATCCCCTCCTCCTATTGGTGTAAGGATTTTTTTTTTCCTCAAGGAACTGAGCAAAGAATTTCGAAAGAAAAGAAGAAAATCTTAGAGCAAAGCCTAGTTTCAGACAGCCATTCCCACACATTAGAAAGCACCTTTTCTGCCCTAAAGCAGCAGCAACCCTCCTTCCCTGTCCAGGCTCCTGTTCTCTGCCTTACCCCGGAGGAGTGAGAGCTAACCCCAAAGAGAAATCTCTCTAAAGCGTGTACACAGTTCTAACTCTTCACTAAAAGGAAGCAGAAAAGTAAGGTAAGGGAGGAAGAAAGGTAAGGTGAGGCAAAGGCACACAGGGGTACAGTTCACACAAAATGAACCGTGCAGGGAGACACGCCAGGGTGCAGGGATGCTCCCACATCCCAGGTCCTAACAACAAACTTCTTTTTCCGAGGTTCATTGTCAATCAATTAGCCAAGGCAACAGGGGTCTGTAAGATGGGGGCGCCCAGGGAAACAATGGGCTGCCCTGTGGTATTACTATTTAATCACTTTTACTAACTAAATAGAGCAGCCCCAAGGTGCTGTCATGTCAAGGGAATTTATAACAACAACAAAAAACAACCCTTCGTTTTTTCATTGGTCATTCCTTCTTCCCTTGGGGACAGAGAGGGTTATTACTGTAGCCTTAAGTCCCATCTTTGTGCTTCTTGCCTTTGATTCCCACTCGGACCCTGCCACTTTCTGGCACTAATTTGTCAGGCTGAACAAAGAGGGGATTTGTACCTCCTGTAAGGTCTCAATTAGGAATGGCTTCTGCTGTATTTTGTGCCATTCAGAGGAGACACAATGCCGGTAATTACAGGAATTTGCACTAAATGGCTGAAGAATTCACAGCACTCCCCAACCACCCCCCCCCCCCGAATTTTCCCCTTCCCGAGGGCTGGAGCGGAAGAAAAAGGAAAGTAACAGCTCTCCATGCTGGAGATGCACAATCACCACCAGCAGTCCTCAGAGGTTAAACAGCAGCCGGGGAGCAGCACCATAAAAACAACAGTGGGAAGTGGTGGAGGCCCAGGCCCGCTCCTCTCCCTTCCCACATCCACCCACAGCTCCGCACGTGAGCCCTGCCCTGACAAGGCCACCCAACCCACCTCCAGGCTACAAAACAGTCACACAAGGAACACTTCTGAAGGTGAGCTTTGTATCTCTGTTACACCTATCAACTCCCAGGCTCTTCAAATTATTGTACTCAATTGCTAGGTCTCTTGACTGCCAGAAAGTGACTGTGTGCTAATACCAAGAAAACTATGTATCTGCTGAGTATAAACAAGTCAAGGCACACGTCAAAACCCTAAAGAAAACAAGTATATTGTCTTATAGTCTATTTTATAAAGCAGTTATGAATAACCAAAGTTAGAGCCACTTGTGGATATGCACTTCATAAGCAGTTTAATAAACTGCACATCATCTTGTAAGCATTACTATTTTAGCCTGACAAATTCCTCATTGTCAAATACAATTTTGAATCCCAGCCCATAATTTCACAGAAGCACACCTCCCTTTCTGTTTGCAGAAGCCTCCACAGACCATATTAAAGCACCCCAAATAACTGTTCTGCAGCACCCTACCAGCACATGCTGCTCTGCTCAAGAACTTTCTGTGACGTCATAGTCAAACATGAGAGTCACCTTATTGAGCACTTTGTTTACAGGCCGGGAGTGATAAAGGATCAGCAGTTTCATACAGTCTTACCTGGCACCGCCTCTGAAGGCCTGTGGATCTCGTCATGGCTGCTATTTGGCAGTTACCAATGTGATTACTGACTGCATCCATGTTTCTGAAGCACTGACCCGAAGCACACCCGAGTACTGGACAAGTGTAAACGATGGAATGAGCACAGGAATGGGTTTTCAGATGTCAGGAAGTAAAACTGAACGTTCAGGGGTCCCCAGGAGACAGGCATTAATATGGATGGTTAGGCTTCTGTAGCAAGCGCTTCCTAAGCAGCTATCAAACCAGAGAGGCAGCTATGCAGACATATGAAATATAACTATCCCAAGTCTAAGCACAAGCCAAGAAAAATGCAGCTGTGGACGATACAGAGCTTCCAAATTATAATAACCTCAGGCACTCTCGGACAATCATGCTCCATTTTCTCTGCAGAGACTCTAAGGGATCTAGAGAATTCTTCACTTAAATAAAGAATTTAGTGAAATGGGGCCAACTGTCCTATTTCTTAGATGTAAACACCAGTTTTTGTGGCTCCTCTGACTAGAAACCAAATGACATCAGAATAAATGTCAACCTCAGTGCAACCTTCTATTTAACACTTACAGAAAATATTTAAAGGAGAGGGACTAAACAGACATTAAAACAGTCTAGGGCTACACTCAAGCCATGAAAGTCTGTGAATTGGCTTCTCAAAAAATATACAAAGCCCAATGTGCGGGACTGATTGACAGATTGACATGTCTGCTATTTCACTGGTCTGGTGTCATAAGGAAAATGACAGAATTACAAAAACCATAGCAAATGTCTTTAAATTAATATTGCTTGAAAGACACATAGATCCTTAGAGGTCCAACAATCTTTGATTTAACAAACTGCCTTCGAGTAATTTTAAAAAACATTCAGGTTTGTTTATCAAGTTTTTTCTTTTTTTCCTTTTTCTTTTGAGACTCTGCCCCCTACAGGACACACAGAAAAATTTCCAACTTGAGGCAGGAAACCAATACTTCTTCCCGGTTTAGTACTGGAAATGAAAAGATCTGTAAAAGCCACAGGTATCATGAAGCTGCTGAACACCACATTCTGATGGAAAGGAGGCAACAAAACAGAATTGACCTCAGAATGTGCAGCACACTTTCAATGCATACAGTACAGATGTAAGTCAGCACTGTCCCCACTCTAAGCAGAAACCCTCCTGCATCTCCCTGAAGTGCCAATCCAAAGCCTGAGTTAGCAGTGAACCTTAGACTTCTTATTCCATGCCTCCCACACTCCTCCTAGTCCACTACCCTCCAGCAAGCCAGATTTATGAGCACCAAATTTAGACAGCCAAGGGGTCAGGCAACCTACCACAGGGAACTGGCGAGGCTGCGTTGATAGAACACTTCCCCTCTTCCATCTGCTTCTCCTCCTTTGCCTTTCCTGTTTTAATTTCTCCAGTTTTTAAATGCACTTAGTTTGTTCTCAGATACTCCCTTTCCTCAATGCAAAACATGGACAATGCACGCTCCACTGGGAAGCAAACTTAGAGAAATGTGATAAGCACTACTGACAGCCAACCCTTGCAAAGCACCCCAGACTTTCTTCATTCTCTTACTACACGGTCTCTCAAAGCACATACTCTGGAGACAGGCTTGCAAACAAGACTGGGCTATTCTCTCATCTTTCAATAACAGGAGATTTACTGACCCTATCAGAAACCTAATGTGACACAACATATGATGAGTTCAGGATGCCTATAAGCAATTAATATTGCTGTATGCCTGAATTCTGAAATATAATAGTATATGCATCAATGAGACCCTGAAACACTAACAATTTCTAAAATAAATAAAATAAGACAAATTAAATACACCTAAAACTATTGTCTTCTTATTTCAAAACCACTTCCAAAAATAGTGGGCTGATTCAGCACAGAGTCTGGTCTGTCAAATACATACACACACACACACACACACACAGACACACACACACTCACTCACTCACTCAACCACCCACCCACTACCTCCTGGGGCTTCTACATTGGCTCAATGTTTCTCCCAATGTGTTTTTATTTTCTGAGACAGGTTTTTACTATATATCCCAGACTGGCCTCAAACTGGAAGTCCTTCAGCCTTCCAAGTGTTGGAAATACAGGTATGCACTGCCACATCTGGTTGTCCTGGCATTTCTGGCTCAGAGTTTCTCTTTTTGCCAACTCATCCCTAAGTTCCTACTCACAGTCATCGATGCCCTCCTTAAAGTCTATCTTCTTCCAACAGAAAGTGGTCATTGTGACAACAATGAATTTCAAGTGTGGGTTTTTATTCCATTCACCACCATTTGCTTTTTTCAATGCAAGAGCAAGAACAGAATGTAAAACCTGCTCTTGGCCGGCAGAGACCTTCTTGTCAATTTTTAAACAGCATACTTAAGCCCAACAAGCTTGACTTTAAAACTTCTCAATCAGGCTCCAATTAAGTCTGTCTTTGTGTTAAATTACCATCACAAGTTTGGGGGCTTGAGAACGGGGGGGGGGGGGGCAAGTTTAACTTAGCTTATAGTAGATGACAGAACAGAGCCCTGGACTTGAGTCAACCTCATCCAGTGGCTCCAGGGACTTGGGCTTTCTTCCCCTCATGCCTCAGCAGACATCTGCTGAGGACCTGCCTACCCTCCTTCCAAGCCATCTCCACGCTGTCTTAATGCTGACTTTCTAGAGAGTCTACCATAACAATGTGACAAAGTCATGGTCAATCATGCCAGGTAGCATCTGCCTTGCCTAAGGAGTGTCAATAGTTACTAGGACTTAAAATTCTGTCATGAAACAACCTGTGACATATACAATCACAGTGACCTTTATTCAAGAAGGCAGAGGAAATGGGATCAGGGCTGACTCTGATATACATTGACATATATCATGGCCTCTATTTACTTTACCAATGAGGATTAGGATAGATACATTTGATTTGGAATATTTTTGAGACAGACCTGACACTTGATATGAAGTCCATACTAGCTGCTAGCTTTCAACTCATAGCCATCCCAACCTAGCCTCCTGTGGGCTGCTAAGAACTGTTGTTTTGGACAGGGTCTTATTCTGTAGCCCTAGCTGGCCTGGAAGCCAAAAAACTTTTAATGAAGCATTTTCTTGGAGGAGAGATACTTTTTATAAACAGATGATTTTAACAAACATCTGTGAGTGTCATATGAAAAAGTTTAAAAATGAATTCCCATCGTAGGATTCGGGGACATTCATGAATGAGCTTAAGATGAACATACACCCCATACCTGCACATTTGAAACTCTGAGCAGTGAGGCCTCGCTCCAGAGACAGAGTTGTCAGGATGCTCAGGAAGCTGGTGGTCACCGACTGGCGTTTGTTCTTCCGCAGCTCATGGCCACCTACTTGATCCTTGGGCTTGTTCCTCAGTGTGACCTGCAGGTTTTGCTCAGAACTCCTCGCTGAATTGGCTGCTGTCTTCAGAGCCTCCATCCATTCCTGAGCCCTCTGTCGGGTCTCAGCCCGGAGGCGGAGGACATCTTGGGGGAAAATAACTTGAAAGCAAGAGTCACAACCATCCAGGTTGTCTATCTGCACAGCCAGACACACATCCACATTGTAGCTCAACAGGGGATCTTCATCCAGCTTGCCAGGGTGAAAGGCCATAAGATAGGCCTTGCTCAGCACAAATGTAAATGCCTTCCAGTTGTTTTGAACAGTCAGTCTGTAGAGTGTCCCTGATTTGAGAATGTTTTGGTACTGTTTGGGGCTACCCAACACAGGGGAGGCCAGCAGACCACTGGATTTCTTCTGTAAACAGTGGTTCTGTGTACAGTCAACATGATGACCAAGTCCTGGTGAGTTTGCCAACTCATCCTGCCGGCCCACGTAACTGGGCATAGCAGCATGTACAACTTCCCAGAGCTTCTGACCCCAATCCAGTGCCTCCCACGGGGACTCTGCCTTTAGCTGCAGCTGAGAATTGTCATAGAGAACAGTGTCTACCATCCTGGCCTCAAGATTGCCTAGAACAGATATGCTCTGGAAGTGGGAAAGCTGGTAGCTGGCATACAGGTTCTGATTCCCACTGCTGTCGAGGCTGTAGAAGCGTAAGTTGTAGGGTGAGAGTTCGGCATAACAGCTTTGCCAGTAACTGTCATGGTTCTTCCTGATCTCCAAATAACCCTTCTTCAGTATGTTTGGGAATGTCTGCTTGTGTTCTAGAAAGAAGAAAAGTCAAAGTAATAATTATGAGAGGCAGGTACATGAAACCAACCATATTGGGGGCCAACATCTTTCTGATTTAGATTAAACAAAGCAGAAATAGTAAAATTTCTGAGTGGTACCTAACTGGCAAGATGTATCTGGGGAAATTTCTCATCCTGAGGTAATGAATGAGGGCATAAGTACATACAGAGTCATACAGAGGCCTGTGTGCAAAACAAAAATGCTGGGGGGCTAGAGAAATGGCTCAGAGGTTAAGAGCACTGACTGTTCTTCCAGAGGTCCTAAGTTCAATTCCCAGCAACCGCATGATGGTTCACAACCAGCTATAATGAGATCTGGTACCCTCTTCTGTGTACTGTATACATAATAAATAGATAATTTTTTAAATGCTGGGAAAGCTGTGTACAGAACAGGTATACCCTGTACATCTAATCACATTATCAGGTTCCCCTCTTTCTAGGTAAATTCTGCAGAGTTCCAACACACAAGAGAGCATTCCCACCACACAAGCTAATTTCCTAGTCTATCTCTTGTCTTTTCCTAGGCTGGTGAAGCCAGAGGGGAGCCCAGAGAGTGTGAACTGGGCTTATAAACTTGGGCAAGTTCCTTGGGCAAGCCCACCAGCCCTCGAACCTTCTAGCCAGCATCATCTTACCCTTGGCTCTACTATCTCACCTTCGAGGTCTCCCCTTAGGTGCCAGTGTTCTCTCTGAGTCTGACTGTGCTTGTGCTATGGCTCTGGCTCTGGCTTGCAAGGTTGTGTCCAACAGCATCAGCCAGCGACCACATACTTAACTTTCCTCCTGACTTCTCTTGCCTTCCCCCATCTCAACTGTTGACATATGTTCCTGGGTTAGCATCAGTGGCTCTACTATATTATTCCTCTACCACAGGCCTTTTCTTGTAAGTTATTTAATGTCCAAACAAACAATATTTTATTTGGTTTTTAAAGCCTGTCTCCATGGGCTGGAGAGATGGCTCTGAGGTTAAGAGCATTGGCTGCTCTTCCAGAGGACCTGAGTTCAATTCCCAGCATCCACTTGGTGACTCAAAGCCATCTGTAATGAGATCCAGTGCCCTCTTCTGGCCTGTGGGCATACATGCAAGCAGAATACTGTATACCTAATAAATAAATAAATCTTTAAAAACTGTCTTCACAATGGAGTAACCTCTCTTTTCCTTTTTACAGCACAGCACACAGGACAATGCCTTTTTAATACAATAATGGGTCCTTAATGAGCATAATATTTGTTAGGTGGGTATAGGTATATATTTGTAATCTTAGCACTGGGAAAACTAAGGCAGAAGGATCATGAAGATCATAAGTTCAAGGCTAGCCTGCTATACACTGAGTGCCATACCAGCCTGTACTACAAAACAAATATTTGTAGCAAATAAATAAAAAACAAAAAAGAAAAAAGTGCTTGTTAAATTAGAAATAAAGCTTCTAGCATAATATCTAACACATGGTAGGTATAATTCCCTTCCCCTCACTTGCAGATGTTTATATCAAGTCATAGCATCTTTAATCCATGATAACCAATATTTAATGCCATGTAATACTTGTATAAAAGAGAATGTCACTAGAGAGGTTCCTGAGAATGTGTTTCTTGAGATAGGCTCCCAAATTCAAGATCCTTCTGCCCCAGCTTCCTGGGTACTTACACTACAGGTAAAGACTACCATGTCTAGTCTCCTGAGAACTTGGTCTGCTGTGAAAGAATATCCATGCATAAAACAGTGAAAAGCAAGTGACCTGGTAGAAATTTTAACGTCTCAGTTGTTTCTAGGTGTCTCTTCTGGCACATTCTACAGACAGATACAAACTGAGTTTCTTTGAAGATAGATGACATTTGCAAAAAGGATGACTTTTGCTTTGGGTAAAGAAAGAAATAAAGGGAGGAAGGGAGGAAGGGGAGGGGGAGGGAGGAAGGGGAGGGGGAGGGAGGAAGGGGAGGGGGAGGGAGGAAGGGGAGGGGGAGGGAGGAAGGAAGGAAGGACTAGCTAGCTCTCATTTTAAAATAGCAAACCAACGGAGCGAAGGGGAGAAAGGGGGGGTGGAGAAAGGCCTGTAGTTTAGCTGCTTTACACCCCCGTCCTAGTATTAATTCCTTACTATTTCTGTGGTAACTAAGAAGCCGCTAATTTCTCACAACCACACTAATCCCTTTGTAGAAAGAGATAATGGCTGCCCACTCTGGGCATCTCCTGACCATCAGGAGGGAGGAGGGCTGTCAGAGGTTCCTGCCACTTCTCCCCTCCCATCTGCATAACCAGACTTAAGATATGCTCAGCTATGAGTCCTTAAGTAAAACAAACCACCTCTCTTGCTTTCAGACGAAGACTGCCACCTCCTCTTTTACTCCTGGGAAATCATTCCAAGTCTGACTATAACTGTGCTTGACCCAGCAGCACACAAACCATGCTCTCACTCCTGTCTAGGTATAAGCTTAAATGTGATGACAGGTCATTGGAAGGGACAAAAAGTCTCGCTAGGAAATCTCCATGATACTAAAGCTAAGGTGTGCTATAACACTGTTTTCCCACCCAGTCAGATCTTCTCATTCTCCTCCAGACTTCAGTTCTGGGGAACTACCGTGTCTCTATAATTTCTGGCAACTATTACTTTTTATTGAATCTGAGGTATATTTTTAAGTATTTTTTGCTACTCATAAATTAGAAGTCTCTCTCTCTCTCTCTCTTTCTCTCTCTCTCTCTCTCTCTCTCTCTCTCTCTCACACACACACACACACACACACACACACACACACACACACACAATTTTGTCATTATTGGACTTTGCCCCAGGTCTTATCATTTTAACTCATTTGATTTACGTATACATTTTAAAGTGCTCAATTTCACTTAAGAATTTCAATCTTAGTGAATATAGAATCACTAATAAGATTTACACCATTTCTCAAGCAAAAAACAAACAAAACAAAAAAAATGAAAAAAATAAATCACCATAACAAAACCACGAAGCTAGCAAGTCTGCTAGCCATCTTGCCTCCACGCCAGGCTGCCCAGCACCCAGGCTTCAGTTCCTCCTTAATGAAGATCCCTTTCTCTCCTGGTCCACCCCAGAGCAGTGGGGTCAGGACCATGACTGACACTGACTGGGAGGAGGAAGGATGTTCCTTCCCAGCAGGGCACCTGACTCACTTCTGCAAAAAAGTTTTCTTTCTCATGGCCTTCATCTTCATCAAGATCCAATCTGCCTTCCTCCTGGCTAACTCACAGTATTTCAAGCTAAGCTTTCTGGGTCTCTCACAGCTCTTTCCATATTTCTTCTAAGGTCAAAACCCTTCACACAGTCTAAAAATTCATACTTACTTAACCCAAATTCCCAAGCTTGCCCTTCACTCCTATTATGGAAAATCTCAAGCATTCTTGAAGACATGTAGAAAGTGAACACTAGTCAGTTTCAAAAATCACTAGATGGCTCTACAGGAAAAGTGCAATGAGGACCTGAGTTTGAATCTCAAGCACTCATGTAAAAAGCCAGATAAGGTGCTGACTGTAACCCTTGCACTTAGGGGCTGAGGACTTTCAGGCTAGCTAATCTAGCCACGACTGTGAGCTCCAGATTCAGTGAGAAGCCTGTCTCTAAAACAAGGTGAAGAGAGACTAGGGGGGAGGGTACATGATGCTGTTGATCTCTGGTCTACACATACACTGGAGAGTGCATCCACAACCACAGGATACATACACACACACACATATATATACACACAGGAGAGTGTACTCACAAGCAGACATGATACATATGCATACACACAGATACACATATACACACAAGAGTGCATCTACAGACACATATGATACATATACACACATAAGTACACACACATATGCATACACTATACACACATACACACACAGAGAAAAAAAGTACATCCACAAATACACATGCACACATACTCATACACCACACACACACCCATCAAGTTTCTACTATGTTTTATTACCTCTGCTTCTCTCCCATTCCTGATTTGTATTTCATTTTTTCCTATAATGTTTGAAAGCAAATTATAGGCATCATACTTCTAAAAGATCAGAATTTTCAAATTCATAATAGTATTTTCACAACCCCGCATTAACAATCCAAGTTCCATGGGTACTGTGTGGCCCTGATAATTCTCTTTAACATCTCTCACCCTCTCTCAGTCCATCTACAATCACCCTGTGCATCTTATATAACCTCTGAAGTCGCAATACTTTCTGGAATTTCTCCCTCAAGCTGCAATGCTTTATGTTCTTCCTCCACCCCCATTTTCACCTCCTCAGCGAGACTATAGCTTACCACTCAAATTACATAAAGGAGTGAGTGTTCTCAGCCCTCCTCTAGCATACCACTGTGCTGTATTTTCTGCAAAGAGCTCTCTCCTCCCAGGGCAGCCATAGACGTCTCCTGCATACCAATCTGTACAATGTATCAACAGGTAACTTGGCTAGAATCTATGTCTATAATCCACAGTAGAGGCAATAAAATGGGTCTGAAAGTGTTCACATTATGAAGCCCAAAGCGCCCACAGCCTTTCAACGAGTACATCTAATGGGTTTGGAACCTCAGAAGAGATCTGCATCTGGATGTTCTGGTAAGTCCTGAGAGGAGACAGTGTCAGCAAAGGACACTGAAGAGAGGATGGAGAGGTTGGCTGCTGAGAGAAGACAGGGCTGGCACTCCAAAAGGTGGCTCCTTCTTCCCTTACTCCATCTGTCCTCATTGATCCCTGAGATGATTTATTTATTTATTTTTAATAATTTTTTATTTTAGTTTATGTGCACTTGTGTGTATGTGTCAGATCTCCTGGAAGTGGAGTTACAGACAGTCATGAGCTGCCATATGGATGCTGGGATTTGAACCTGGGTCCTCTGGAAGAATAACCACTGCCCTTAACCACAGGGCCATCTGTCCAACCCAGGTTCATCCCTTTTTACAATTCACATGTCCCACTTTCTTTTCATTGCCAGTCGTCACCACACATGATAAAGAATAGCAGAGCCGCCTTAACTGATCCGTCCGTCCTCCCTCCCTCCCTCCTCCCTCCCCCCCCCTCTACCAGGTCTAGCTATAAAGTCCAGACTAGCCCCAAACTATGCTTCTTCTTGTCAGAGCCTCGGGTGTGTTGGGTACAAATGCTTCTCTTTTGACCCACCAGTTCACTCTATGTGCCATTGAAGCCGAGGAGACCCAGTAAACTGCATCCTTATTCCTCACCAAAGCTTTAAACCGACCGAGACACTGACAAGGAGGTCAGACACAGAAAGATAAAATGATCAGCTGGTTGGATGCAGCTTACATTTGTAGCAATTATAGGGCTGTGTCACAAGTAGCCCTCAACAGCCACAGGTCTAGAGCAGATCAGAACAGAACTGGTGCTTCTCCTAAACTTGCCAAGTGGTCACCCTCCTTTTCCCTGGCTGGACCTCACAAATGAAAGCTACTGGCTATTCTAATCAGTGGCTCTTACATGGGCACAGATGGCTACTAGAAAGGTGGCTATCCTACCCCACCCTTCACCCCTGGCAGCTTCCCTGTAAAATCAAGTCTCAATCTTGACTCTCAGGATATTTTGTGGTATTTTTGAAACATACCACATTAAGTCAATGTGTCTGGTTTGAATAGTCTCCGTAACCTGAGCCCCAAACTCTGCTGCTGCTGGTCAGTTCTCCAGCCATTCTACGTTAGGTGGGATGTTCTCAGCACCTCTGGTCTGTAGACACCCTCAACTCTCAGCTGAAGCATTCCTTCCTCACTGAAGACCTCTCTGGCATCCCAGATCACTAACATTACTCTTTTCTCTGCAAAGTTTAGCCCATAAAACACAGCTCCAGCTCTCTAATTTGTTTCACGCTATGGTTTCGACTGTGAACTAATTTTAAGCCTTTGTTTCTCTTCATTTCCGGCACAGGAGAGAAGAGAAACTATCACAATCACATTAATTTGCTCAGGAGGCATATGAAGCCAGGATACTATGGGAACCCTTTTGAGGATGCTCCATGCCACCAGTACACTTCTGGCCAGCATAATACAGAGGCACGAGCAATCCCATAGACTCAACTTAATAAGTGTATTCTGTTAGAAAACATGATTTGATGCTGGCATCAAAAATACTGTTTTTATAGTTACACTGGAGAACTTTCCTTATGGATAAAGATGAGTGTATCTTTTTTGTTCTCCCTCATAAACCTAGAAGAAAAGGCAGGTCACCTGCATAGGCTCTGAGAGATATATGAGCCAGATATGCTAATTCTTTGTGGCAGGCAGTAGTAGCCACAGTCAAGTCCTGGTCAACTTCTCTTCTCTGAGGTAAGCTTGACAACGAGATCACAAACCCAACTTTTTAACCTAGTAAACAATCTCAGACATAAACTTCTATGTCATTATATGCCACAGTAAACTTTCTGTTCTGTCTCTATAATCTAAAGAAAATAAACATAAAAGAACCTCCATTACCTTAGATTTTAAGACTGGCATTCTATCACTATATCTTTGTATAACTTAGAGAATCATAAAAAATGTACAAGCCAGAAAGAATTCTAAAAATTCCACTCTCTCAACTCTAGTTAAGGCAAAACCTGTCGAATGCTTCATCAGGAGAAACCAAATTTTGTTCAGATATGGAAACAATATGCTGAGGGAAGATGGACTTTCCCCTGGCCTGAGGAAAGAATTATACTACTACTTATAATGCTCTATTGTACTTCACTAGAAACTGCCTTGAGACTAGGCATGTCACCCAGTCTGAAACTGGGTTGGTATTAGGAGCCTCTGGGAAAGAGACCCAAGAGAGTTGCTGTCTCCCCCTTCCGAATTTCATGTGAGATGAGCCTTGGGCTGCTGTAGCTGTGTGGTACCAACAAGCGGAGAATAGACATGTCCCTAACAGAGCAAACCGGCAAAAAGGCCTGGGACCACCATTCTGGAATTTTAGCTAAGTGTTGTTGCACATAGTGCCTGACTTTTGCCAAGTGTTCAATAACTGACAAGAAGGAAGATAGATAGATAGATAGATAGATAGATAGATAGATAGATAGATAGATGGATGGATAGATAGGTGGATAGATAGATGGATAGATAGATGGATGGATAGATAGATAGATGGATGGATAGATAGATAGATAGATAAATAGATAACTAAATAGATAGATAAATAGATAGATGGATAGATAGATAAATAAATAGATAAATAGATAGATGTAGATAGATAGATAAATAGATGGATGGATGGATGGATAAATAAATAGCCTTACAATTACAAGCAATGCCGCATGCCACTGTTCACTGGCTTTTGAAAACACTGATTTAAGATTTGCAGAGAGGTTCCAGGCAAGAATTCTGTTACAAAATGGGAAAACTGAGAATGGAGCTCCAATCTCCAGAATTTACCCACATCAAACTGTTTTATCTGTGGTGAAGCAAGTGAGTCCTAGGCACCCTTCAGGACTGAGTCAGGAGGCAGTGGGTCAGAGTAGTCACGTGTCTTCTCTGAGTCAGGCCAGCCCGCCCGCCCACGTGGCTGTCTCAGTCTCCACTTCCCGATTTGTAGAATTAGGTCAATATTATCATAATAATAAACTACTGCAAATATTTAAAAAGATAATGAATGAACACTTTTTAGCAGGGGACTGGATATAAAATTAACTCTCATTAAATGGTAGCTGTTACTAAGAATATTAATAACAAGTTTTATCCAGCTCAACACAGGTAAAGGTAAGAAAGGGAACAGAAGCCATTTCCATTTTAGGTGGAAAAATGTAGCTATTCTGTCCTAATTTTATTTAAATTATTTCTTTTATTTTGGGGGATTATATCATTTCTTCTCCTTTTCTCCTTCCAAGCCTTCCCATATACTACACCTTGCTCTCTGGCCTCTTTCTTCACTGATTGCTGTTACATTCATATATATTCCTAAATACACAAACACAACCTACTCTGTCTGTATAATATACCTGAATGTATGTTTTCGGGGCTAGTAATGTCAGAAGCTAAACCCATAAGCTATACTATGAGCTGAACGAGAACAATAGACACACTAGAGTGACAGGGAAAACCGAAGCCTACACAAAGAGCTACATGTACATAAGGAATGCTGAGAGACACAGTCTTTCCCAGGGAAGGGCACACCATTCATTGTCTGTTCCGAACTTTCCTAAGCACTAACACAAAGACTTCAAGCTCTCCAGGGTTAGGGAGCCAGCTCAGTTGTAAAGTGCTTGTCATGGAAGCCTGAAGATCTGACTCCAACCACAGGGCCAATGCAAAAGGCCAGGTGTGGTAGCAGGTACCTGGAACCCCAGCTCTGGGAGCTGGGACAGAAGGGTCCCTGGGGCTTGCTGGCCAGCCAATCTAGCAGAATCAGCAAGAGCCAGGTTAAGTAAGAGGCCTTACCTCAAAAAGTAAGATGAAAAGACAGAAGAAGACATTTGATGGGGCTCTCTGTCCATCACATGGGCACACAGATGTGCAACACACACACACACACACACACACACACACACACACATTTCAATTTCCCACATGCTCATACTTAGTCCAGCACAAATTATTCTACAATATGGCTCACATCTTTAAAGGGCTTCTAAGGTAGGAGACTGATAGAAAGCAATTAACTATAATACACAGCAGAATAGAATATGGTTAGAAGAAAAAATGGGATATGAAGAAGACATAAAGCTAGGAAAGCCTGAGGGACAGTGTGGCATTTGAGCTAGTCCTTGAAAGATAATGAGGGATGGAAAACAAGGACACAGCTGGGGCAAAAGCAGAATCCTGAAAGCATGTGGCCCATTCAAAAATGGCAAAAGCCATGGCAGAGAATCACACAAGTGATAAGGCTGGAGAGATACTGGAATGCTTCAGAGAGTTCATAACACAACTTCAAAGCTAACGGTGAGCCACGCATGGTTTGTTTCTTTTCTTTTCTTTTTTTTTTCAATTTTCTATTTTTACTTTGATTATATGACTCTTTTGCCTACATGTATGTCTGTTCATCATGTATGTCTGGAGGTCAGGGTGGGCATCAGATCTCCTGGAACAGGAGTTACAGGGGGCTCTGAACCACACTGTACAGGTGTTGGGGATCAACTGGGTCCTCTGCAAGCCAGTCCTCTTAACCTCAGAACCATCTCTCCAGTCCTGTGTATTCCATTTCTATGAACACAGTAGCACAAAAAGATCTGTGTTTTAGAAAGATGACTCCTGCATTTAAAAAAAATTAATAACCACAGTTTTTCCAGACAAAAGAATATAAAATGTGTTAAGAGAACACCCACAAAGACCATCAAACATCCCATTTCACAGGTCCTTTACAGCAGTGTTAGGAATTAGAATACAGACTGTCGGGGAAGCACACTGGCTCTCTTATGGCTGCTATGGCCAACATGGGATCATTAACCAGTGGAAACTGTGTGACTATATACAATCAACTTCCTATGACCTATTTTAACAACTTCTTTGTACTGACTAATCTGTTGGAGGGTGAATCACAAATTCAGCAAGAGACTGTGTCCTGGTGACCTCACTTATTTTAAGCCCGAGTGAATATTTCCATCTCTCCTGACTCCAGGGCTTTTGAGAAACAGCACAATTGAAAAAGCAGTCATTTTAGTACAAGCCCAAAATGTGTCTTTCTTTAGTGAAAGATGAGGAAAAGAGAACTGAAGCAGCAGCATAAAGCTCAGGATGAAGGACTAGAGTGCAGTGGTCTGTCTAGCCATAAAGAACATCCCTGCTTGAGACCTTCTCCTCAAGTCCTCAGAACAAGAAAACAGAAGCCAGGAGCAGACCAGGTCAGCAGAGCGCGGCACCTACTGAAACCAAAGCTCAGCTGAGCACTGCCCTCGAGAAGCAGATGAAAACGAACACAGTCAGGGAGGAAAGTGAGTTCCACTCTGGCAGTTTGTTGAGTTTCGGGGCTCTATAGCGAATACAAAAGATTCTTTTAATTTTTTTATTTAAAAAGTTTCCCCTGCAGTTCATGCAGCAGTAGACTTCCAAGTCACACAGAAACCTCTCACTGTAAAGAACTCTAATCATACTTTTGTTTTAGTTATAATCTTTAATTGTTGATCTGAATATTGCAATTAGTTCCCACACAACCATGAGTCAGAATCTGCTAAAAAAACGTATCCTAGAACGATGCAGTTTTAGGGCTGAGAAGGACAGGAGATAACTTAATCTGTCCCGTTAGGTTTATAAAGAGACAGTAAGAGGTTCTTTCAAATCTATATGATGAGTAAAGTAGAGTTGGGATAAGAGTCCTGAGTCTTAGTTGAGTATTCTTTCTAGACAGTCTTGTCCATATTCATCTACCATGTGTCTTTACTTATAGGTGTGTGTGTGCATACAATCTATTATTCATATATAAAAACATATCGAACAGTCCCATGCTCACTGGACTTAGGTGTGTGTATCTAGGCTTCATTCTATGAGGCCCATGGCAGGGCTCTACCTTCTTTATCCTCAGAGGAATTCCTTCATGCCTCTGAGTGTGGTGCTCCTTAGTGAATAACAAGACAGTGACAGAGTGGAAGAGCATTAAGGACAGACACTCTTCTATGTTCCTTAAGAGCATGTCTTTATACAATTACAATTAATCAAAGCCCCAGAGTGGTACAGTTGTCCGGGTACAGCAGACACTAGAATGTTAAGATGCTAGGCCTAAGGAAGCTTTGGGCTCAACTACATACTCTGAAATCCTTTATAACTGCTGCTACTTTGCCTTAGGTCTATTCCTTTTTATCATTTTATGACTTAACCCCTTGACATTTATTAGCCAGTCATTTTCAGATGATGCACACTGTAATAATGAGATTGGATTCAAGCCATACCCCATGGTTGGACCCTCTGAAGCACCCTCTCTCCACTAGTTCAAGCCACATTCCTTTTCAAAGAGTCAGCCCGGTCTGCCTATGTCTGAGGCAGCGCAGTCTCCAGAATGCATTCACAAGCTTCTAAAATAAGACAGTCAAAAAATGTGACAGGGCTGGAGAGATGGCTCAGAGGTTAAGAGCACTGGCTGCTTTTCCAGAGGTCTTGAGTTTAAATCCCAGAACCCACATGGTGGCTCACAACCATCAGAAATGAGATCTGGTGCCCTCTTCTGGTCAGCTCATACCTTACTGCCTTCCCAGTGTCTGCTGTGCCCTCAGTGACTCTGTTACTGGGAACTCACCCTGTGGGACAGCCCTGACCCCAGGAGACTAGCTGATTTCTGTGCCTCCAAGCCCCTGGGATCAATTCACATCAGCTCTCTGCATACACCTAGATGAGAGAACTGTGTACTCCTCAGAATGGGTGGGAGACTAGCCACAAATCTAGAATTACTTTTCTACTCCCAGCCTAAGTAGTAAAGGCCCCTGCTGGCCTGAACTCCTTATCTGGTAGGCAATAAAAACATGACACATCTTGCCTGTTCCTCAGAGCTTGTGAGAAAGAAAAGATGTGAGAAGCCTGCCATGCCTTTGGTTTGTCTATTCCTGTTACAATGACCAAGCAGTGGCTAAGATATTCTATTCTAAACCTGCAAAGCCCATGTGTTATAATTTCCTTTTAAAAAATCACTACAAATTTGTATTCAGAATTTTAAATTTCAGAACTAAAGAATAATAATCATAAGCCAGGAATGGAGGTGTACACTTCCTCCCAGCACTCAGGCAGCTCTCTCTAAGTGCAAGGCCAGTCTGACCTACAGAGTGAGTCCAGGACAGCCAGCCAGAGTTACACAAAGAAACCCTGTCTTGGAAAAAAAAAAAAAAAAAAGCAAAATAAAAAGAGCAACAATCATGGTTTGCCTGAAACTCAAGAGGGCATTGGAAATAACAAGAATGTCCAATTCTTAGGTTTGAAATCAGAGAAAACTAGAAAAACAAAGTTGGAATTATTTATGATAACCTCTCCATCTGGGTCCTGTAATGTGAATCTAACAGACAATCCCATGTGAATCTAACAGACAATCCACTGAGATTATTTGCTAGTTGAAGAGTTTACCTATTACATAAATGTAAGAGACCAAATATAGCATCAGGTCTTCCAGACACAGTGATGTGCTGTCTTCTTAGTCTCTACATCAGTCACCACATCGTTGCTGTACCATGTTCCTTTCCTTCTGGTCCTATAGTTGTAACCCCACTAGCTAGCTGTTCTTGAAGATTTGTGAGTCTAGAGCAATGCTTCTCAACCTGTGGGTCACATCTCAGATATTTGCATGATTCATAACAGTAGCAAAATTAGTTATGACATAGCAACGAAATAATTTTGTGGTTGGAGCTCACCACAACATGAGCTGTATTAAAGAGTCCCAGCATCAGGAAGGTTGGAAACCACTGCTCTAGAGGGAAAGATGAGGAACAGAAAGATGAAAATCTGACAGGGAAGGAAGGAGTCTTAAAGGTGACTTTGTACTGAATGTGGAAATGTGGCATGTCAAGGACAGAAACCTTGCATTCCCTTATCAACAGTCTTGTCTCAGATTATACTTACAAATCAACCTTACTTAATAAATTGTAAAATGTATCATTTGACTAGCAAACAATGGTAGGTATAGAAGCTAACTTAAAAATAGCAGTAAAGGAATTGGGGAGATTCCTCAATGGTCAAGAGCTCTTGCTGCTCTTAAGGAGGACCTGAGTTTCAGGTCTCAGCACCCACATAGTGGCTCACAACTATCTGTACTCCAGCTCCTGAGGATCATCCATCTGACCACTGGAGGCATTTCACTTACACAGTGTTCAGGTCTGCTTACTCTCCATTGCCTTCTCATCTCCCTTCCCCCAACCCATGGGGCTGGGTACTGACTCCAAGGCCCTGTCATGCTAAGCAAGTATTCTACAATTGGGCTACACTCTGATTTTTCACCTGTGCTCAGGTTATGATTCTGACTACCACCTTCCATAACTTTTTCTGAATTTCCATGTATGTCACTTCATGTCCCCTGCAAGCTCTTCTGGTGCAGCCCAGCTCACTGTGCTTCTGCTTCTTCTGTCTTCACAGAGCCCCTGACATTCACTTGTATGGGAAGGAGGACAAGCATTTCAGTGGGCCATCTACTGTCTCTCATTTCAAGTAATTATCTGAAACTTCACTGATGCCTGACCCCTTCAGCTGGATAAAAAGTTTTTTAAAACAGAGTATCTCTACACATCTTAAACCCACAAGGGAGTAAGGTTAATAAAGTTCAGTGTGTGGCCCGATAAACATCTAATATTAATGAGCAGTACCACAGTGTTCACAGGAAAATACTACATTTGGTATAAGCATAGTCCAACATAGAATACTAGAAAGAGATACTTCACCAGAGTCATAATTTCACTTCAGAAATTATATCTCTTCAGAAGATACAAAGATGGCTGATTTGAAACAAAGAACAAAGTATGGGGGAGAGAGAAGCCAGATGCAGACACTGGAAAGTCAGCAGATATGAGGACCCAAAGGAGAAATGAACAGCTGTCCACTATGTCTGATATAAAACATACCTGTATTTCCTTGAGCATCTTCAACCTTATGGGGCGAAGGCAACAGAAAAGGCCTGGCAAAATGAGGGTCTTGAAGGGACAGCTGCTGCTGTTGCTGCTGCAAAGGCATGGTGCTAAGGACTACCCGCCAGTCTACGTGGGTAACGTCGGACCTTGATCGAGCATGTCCTGGCTTGAAAGTCGTGGTCTCATCCAGTAAGTCATTCACAGAACGAGGCCTGTCCCTTCGACGCTGACAGATGTTGAAAAAGTTGAAGGTTGATGCTTCCTTTTGCTCTATCCAGGAAAGGTCATCTGGGGCTGTCCCTCTCTGGACCATAAGCTGGTCTTTGACAGGAAAGACATTTTGAGCTTTGGTTTCTAGGAGCCTGCTTTTACAGTGGTCCCAAATCATTGTACCCTTGCCCAGGGAGGTGACATTTCTCAGAGCACTGTTGTCGGTTATGTTACTAAGAACCTCATGCCCCACCAGTTCAGGGACTTCCTGAATCCCATAAACTTCTGCCTGCTGCACAGCCTTTTCCAGCTTACTATCAAAAGTACTAAAGAAGTCCTCAGTCACCTCTAAGGCGGGGCTGATGTCATCTACTTCCAGAGCTTCCATGGCACAGGGTCCCAGAGGTCTAAGCCCCCTAAATTGCTTCAGGAAAGGGTGTCAGGAACATTCAGCCAACAGAGAGCAGGGGTTGAGCAATGCAGCTGTGGGAAGCAGTGGAAGGAACCTTCATCTGGCTGCCCAGAGAAGGCCAAGCATACGCATATGGGAGCTTATTCTTAGACCTCTGAGAAGACAGCAGGCAACATCTCTCAAAGCAATGCAGCACCAATCCTTGATTTCCTGGAAGGAAACAAACAACATGACATTGGCACACAGTTTAGTGTATTCTGTAGGACAGTCTGTCCATACTTCCCACTTTTATACCTCCGTGTGCCACCATGCACACAGGAGTGTGGCAACATACAAACTTTCTACTGTCGGGAATACACAAGCCTCGACTTTGTATGAGACCTAACGCAGAGCAGGGTAGAGCTCCTCAATAATGGGAAACAGAGAGGCCTTTGAGAGCGGTTGTAAACAGACTGCCCTGTAAGCAAAAGACACATGAGGGATTCTATGGCTGGGCTATATTACAGTCGGTCTAAAAGTCCTGAATGCTTTCACAAGCCTGAAAATCAGCCATGGTCTGTTGTGTGAGAAGTTACAGGGAGAAGTGGAGAGGGAGGCTGTCCTTTGACTAAACCTGATGTTAAAATCACTGGGCTTGTGCTTCTGTGAGCTATAAAGCCTAATGATGAATGACTCTCCAATTTTCCTAGAGGAAGCTTTCAAGTGCCAAACTCCCTGGCTTCCAAATTGGCCTTAAAGTACAAGTCTAGGCTGAGATTAAAGGTCAGGGATTTATGAACCATGACACAGTTGGAAGCAGGGCCAAAGGCCTATAGCAAAATTGTGGCCCAAGTGGAAGGCTTTAGTTCATCATTTCTTCTCTCCAGACCTGAGGTCCCAAACCTCACAGCTCTACGTGAACAGGAAGTGCTAGGCTTCCATGGTTGGGTATAAACAGACTAGACTTAGATTATAATACAGTCCAACACAGTAGACAGCAACCATACCCCAGGGTTGAGTATAATTAGATTACACCTCGATTATGAGACAACCCAACACAGTAGATAACAACCAAATAAAGCTATTTATTTCAGCATATCTAAATTCCTCAGGAACACTGGCTGCATTTCAACTGCCCAGAATATACATATGACTATGAACTTGTATCTTTCGTGTGCTTTAATATTAATTATGTTAGAACATGATACAATTTTTCCAATGTTTTGAAATGCAAACAGGGTTTGAATTTGTTTATTCGTTGAGTCTCAAGTTAAGCCTCAGTCTCCTGAATTATGTAATGAGTTTTAGTAATTCTGAAATGTAAAATGGAATTTTTTCTCCAATTTCATCTTGTATACCAGAGACTAAGAAAAATTAATATATTCAAATGAACATAAAGTACAAGCTTTTTATCAAAGAAATATATTCATATAGATCATTAAATTAATCTCCTAAGATTATTAGTATTCCCTTTCTTACCTACCGTTTCACATCCAGAAGAAGTGTGCATGAGAGAGAGAAGAGAGACTTACTAGTCAAGCCAGGGGTCCAAACTTGGGTCCCCATGCTTGCACAGCACGCATTTTGCCAACTGATCCACCTACCAGCTCCCTTATGTGGGCCTTTTGTTTGTTTGTTTTGGTATGTTCTTCACCATTAGACTAGAGCTACATGTTTTGAGGAAGAACACAAAATAAAAATGCCACTTTCAGGTCATGTCAGAAAACTGTACCATCCCTGGGGCCTACATGTCTACATAAACCTTAATCATCCTTTTCTTTAAGCATCTGCCATATCTTAATACTACCACTTAATTTCCTTTCTTAGTCAATCCTAGTTCCTTCTCGTCACTAAACCAAGCTCTAGGTGCCCCCCACACACAGATGAACATCCATACTTCACCTACATGCTGTTTTACTCCTCCCCACTTGTCAAAACTAGAGAACTGTTAGGATGTCCCCAGGCTGCACCACACCTTGGCTTACCTGTGCTGCAGTGACCAGCCAATCTCTAGGTCCCACTGTAAACTGTGAGGAACGTGAGGGTCAACCACATACCTTACCCTCCCACACCATCCTGCTTCATCAGCCTTTGGGAAATCCCTTTTCTACACTTAACTTTTTAAAAAATTATACCTTTCCTTGTATTCTACTGTCTTTGAGTATATTTCACTGTCTATAATTGAATACCTTGTACTGGTTGCCTCATTTGGTTTTGGATTAAATAATAACAACAACAACAACAACAACAACAACAACAACAACAACAACAACAACAGTAACATATGCAGACAGGTCAAAATAAGAAGTGTTCCTTCCTCTGACAAGTAAACTCCACTGTGCTGGAACAATGGGTGAGCCTCAGCACAAGCTGGAAGTTAGGAGCTAGTTAGAATTCTGTTCTAAATCTGGCTCAAGCACACACTTGCTGGGTGACCAGCGGCAAACCATTCAACCTCTGGGTACCTTACTCAGCTACCTGGAGCCAATAAACTGGTATCAAACTGCTTTACATATATATCATTCATTAGATAGCTGCTCCAGCATGCCTTTAACGATACAAACTGCCATACAATTATGGAGCTTCCACTGGACCTCACCCCTTTATCAACCACAGGCCCCTGCTCTCTCCCAGGAAAGACTCAGCAGTTCACAGGCAAGATCAGAAACCAAAATCAACTACTAAATACTATTTTTTCAAACTCAGTGATTTATAACATTTTTTATTATTATATATATATTTATATATACGTGTGTGTGTGTGTGTGTGTGTGTGTTTTGCATGTGTGTGCACCACATGGATGTCTGATACCTAGAGAGGCCAGAGAGGGCACTGGATCCTCTGGAACTGGAGTTATAGATGGTTGTAAGCTGCCATGTGGGTACTGAGAACCAAAACCCAGGCCTCTGGAAGATCAGCAAGTACTCTTAACAACTTAGACATCTTTCCACCCCCAATTACAGACTATCCTTTCTGTAAAGTATTTTTTTCCATTTAGCATAGGAAGAAAAAAATGAATTGAGGTCCATATGTCAATGTTCCAGTCAGGAGTTCAAACCAAAGAATCCCGTGCAGGTATCAAGATGTAACAGGATAAAGAATCACTGTCCTGCTATTTCTAACAAGGAAATCTCCTATTTACATGCTCATCAGGAGTGGCTAATTAACTGGCTGAATACAGCAGCCGTCCCACACAAAGGTGGAAGTGGAATGAGTAATACTAGTAGGCTGGCTTGCACAGAGAGGAAGAAGGCCTGATCTCCTGAGCTGGCTGACAAGGGTGCTAACTTCCTCCCAGTGACTTGTCAAAATGTAATGAGTACTTAAAGGATCTGAGACCACACAGTTTGAGGAACTGCTGGGCTGGAAAAAAAAATTCACTGCCAGACACAATTTAGATCACCTGCTTCTGCCAATCTTTTTTTTAAAATGACAGCCAAGAATGTCACAAGGATGGTCAGTAGTAAGGGCTCTCACATGTTCTCTACTTTGGTTAAAGTTGGAACTTACGGAGAATTTTCTGAGTTACATAATGTGATGGAGCCAGCAGAAAAACTGACCAGCAAAATGACCTTTCTGAACCACAGAGCACAACTCTTTTTATAGTTCTCTATCACAGAGACAATGTAAATATGCTGATGGAGCACAGACATGGAGCAGCAGCACATCAGGGCACTAGGGGGCTTCCAGATGAGGCCCACAGCACAGCTTGAAACTCACGTGGAACTCCATTCAACAGGCTTGGAGTAAGCATGAAATGGCCTCACTGTATCCAGACTCCAAGGAAATACTCCAAGGAAATACCGCCAGTGTTTATATAGTAACAAACGCTCATAGAAATTCTGGGGGCATAATGATAGATATGGAATATCATAACTCACTGAAAGAAAATAAATAGTAAAGGGTGGTTTTGTCCCATATTAAGTGGAATCAAAACTGTACATTCAGTTTCAGCATCTGTCTTTCTGAATACATTCTATAAAAGCAAACACCAATAATTATTAGTAAAGTGGAACAACAAAAGCAGGGTGAAGGGCGAGGAGGAAGAGGAGGAAAGGAGAAGGGGTCTGTCACTTATTCCTTATAACCTGGCACAAGGCCATGTGCCACGGAACTTCTAGCCATCTCATGGCCTCCTCCTTACATAGCGGCTGTTATTTTCAAAGCCGTGTCCTCCTACACAGTGATAATTAGTCCTTCATAGAAGCCTTGCCCTAATTCTCCTGGTGTGACTGATTCTTTTTAAATCGTGTGTGTGTGTGTGTGTGTGTGTGTGTGTGTGTGTGTGTGTGTATGTACACACATATGGATGCATATATACGAATGTCATACATGCCTTCACATTAAATGTAGAGGTCAGAGGACAACATCTTCTACCATGTGGGCTCTAGGAATGAATTCAGGTCACTGTGCCGCAGGTACCTTCACTCAGAGGCGTCTCCAGCCCCAGATTTGGTTAATGTGAATTGTCAACTTAGTTGAATTTAGGAGGCAGACATCTTGCACAGTCTGGCAGCATTAACAGAGCCCATAATGTGCAGGGGTCCCAGAGAGAATTAGACAGAGAAGGTGAAAGGAAAGTCAGAATTCATCTCCATTTCCTGACTGAAAATGCATTGTAAGCAGGCTTTTCCCACCCCTGCTGATAGGACTTCCCCCACGATGGACTATACTTTCAAACAATGAACCAAAGTCTTCCTCCCTCCCTCCCTCCTTCCCTTCCTCCCTCCGTGTATTGCTTAACGGTACTTGGTCACAGCAACAGAAAATAACTAATACACTTGCACACTCTTCATTTCCTTCCTGTGTCTACTCAGTCTCAAACTACATCGTCGTCGTCCTCCTCTTACGGGTCTCCTCATGATTATAGGCGCTACCTGAGTGGTCTTTACTGACAGTAGCTACTTAATCAATGTAAGCATGATTGCAATTTCAAACTTCTGTCTTAATTCTCAAACTCAGACTTGACTTCTAGTCCTATGTACCCAGCAAAGTGTAAGAAATTTCTACCTGACCTACTTCATGGCAAAACCATATTCAACGTATCTAAAGCACACTCAGTTGTTAATCTGTAATATTAGCTGAGTGTCCACTGTGGACTGGGCACTGTTAGACAATGGGGAAACTCCTGTTGAGAAGATCCAAGCCTTTAACCTGACATTCCAGGCCTTCTGTATCCTTGGCTCAGTTTGCTTTTCCAATTTTGCACTTCCCTTCCATATACCTCTCCTTTGCTCTGCACAAAAACACTACCGATTAAATATTATGCTTTCCAAAGTCTAAGTCTTTGCTGGTAATCATCACTAACCTACCGTGTGCCCACTTCTACCCGCTAAATTTCTATCATCTCTTCAAGTGTCACTCACTTGCCACGTCTTCTGCACACCTTCTTTGATCCTTACTTGGCTCAACTCCAACAGTATATCTCTGGACCCTCTCCTACATGATCTACTGTATTCTTTTCAGATGGTGCTAAGAAGGATAATCTACCAGTGTATTTTATGTTAGCTATGTCACACGGTACTATATGTCTCTAATGTATACTATAATGTTCAAGTGAGGAAACAGACTGGACAATATCAACTCTGGACTGAGGCCAGAGCTACTTACTGGACCTGAGCGTCGTGGTCTCCACTCCCCACATACTTAGAGCTCACTGAACTTCAACTACAGCTAGAGTTGGGGAACTCAGCAAACACTTGAGCGAATAACTAAACAAACAACACTTTTGTTTGTTTATTTTTCTCGGCAGGATTTCTCTGTATGCCCCTGGCTGTACTGGAACTCACCTTGTACACCAGACTGAACACAGAGATCTGCCTGCCTCTGCTTCCTTCCCTATTGCTGGGATTAAAGGCATACACCACCATGCCCACCTCAAACAGCACATTTTCTTTTTTTTTTTTTTTTCAGTAATAAAAATTTTATTGAGAATTTCTGGGATGTTGGTTATCTCCCCCATCTGGGGGAGGGGCAACACTATAGGGAATCACTGAGAAATCACGCCATCCCACCCCCCAGGCCAATACAGGGAGGAGGGAAGCCCTGTCAACAGGTTGGACTTCAGTCTTCCTTAATCCAAGAGGGCAAGTACAGAGGAATCTGTCACATGATGCCTGCTTGGGTCAGGGTGGGGTGTGTCAAACAGCACATTTTCAAAGCACTGACATCTGCATATATATGTATATACATATATATAGTTTTCTGGAAAATTATATTTAAATTTTTTATAAGCATACTTTAGTAGAATTTTACCTACTTTCTAAAACACCATTTTTTTCAAACTTTTAAATTTTATCTTAGTAGAATGTGTACTTTTTTTTTTCCTGACTAAAGTATATTTGAATATAAGGTTTTTTTTTAGCAAAATACAACTACTTTCTTAAAAAACAAAAAACAAACAAACAAACAAACAAACAAAAAACCACCATGTTGATCCAAGTTTTAAAATTTTACCTGAGCAGAGAAAGCTTCCAAAACATGGCAAATGTCAGGTACCAAAGACCTCACTAAGACTTTGGATAGATATTAAAAAAAAAAAAACCCACCACAGAACATAGGAATGTTTTGTGACGACCCACCGCACACACAAGCACACACTCAACAACTCAGTTGGTCTTACTTTCCTGTGACTCTGAGTTCACGCCCTCTCTAATGCCATCACTAACATGGCCCCTTTGGAATACGTCCAATAATCAATCAAAAATATTTTTCCACTCACCTCTGCAGTTTATTATATTCCACATGCAAAATCTTGTGACATTTGATTTCCCAAGATGCCTTTTCCAGAAACCCAGCTAAATATAAGCACACAACACTTCAAATCTCAGGTTGCTCTGCTACCAAAAGCAGCAACATTATTACCCTCTACATTGGCAACTGGACTCAAAAGTCTATTTTCATAAAACCATCAGTATCCTAATATCCCCAGCTCTTAGAAACAAAACAGACAGGATTTCAGTTCTGCAAGTGCCTAAAACTGAAAGCAAATGAATCACTCCAGTCGCCTTCACCTTGAGACTGAGGTGGGAAGTATCAGCTTCTGTCACAGAAACCATGTCAGTCCTGCCTGCTTGTGTAGGACTGTAGCCCTAGCTATACAGGGGCTAAGGCAGGAAGCCAGTGAGTTCAAGGCCTGCCTATACAAGTTACGGAGAATCTGACTCCAAATTAAAAGTAAAAGTCGAGCCAGTGATACAGCTCAGTAGTGCAGCACTTGCCCAGCCTGCACCAGACCCTAGGTCCAATCCTCAGCCCCACAAACAGCTGAAATCCATGTTGCTGTAGTCAGCCCTAACTACAGTAAGGTGCACCTAGGGACCACAGGCACTAAGGGCTGAAAGTGTAACATATGGGAACAACAAACATAACAAAGAGGTAGTGTGTTGACCCCCAAATGTACATCATACCCTACAAGGGCTAGGGAAGTGCCTTCAGACCAAAGATTATCATCAGCTCATATAACTGTTTGGAATTTTCTAAATGCAAATGGGATTGGGGCATTTCCAAATATAAGCTGCAGTTTCTTTCATTTTTTTCTTGCATAATGCCTCAAATTCAGTTAACCTGCGGGGGAAATTACATGGTTTTACTAAAAATACTCATTTTCCACATGCACAGTTTAGACTACGATTTATAAAAGTGCTTGGTGAGCCTTTTAATAAGTACTTGCAGCGATCTCAACGGGAGAGGTGAAAGGAGCCAGGGGACTATTTCAACCATGATGAAAGAGACCAAAATGACTCCTCTATTGTCAGCTGAAGTCCCACGGGGACGACAAAGAAGTTCTGAACTCCCTGTCTAATTACCCAATTCTGTGGCCACCCAAGCTCAGCCTCTCAATCACCTTAATGCTACTAGGTGCCACAGTGGTAGAGCCACAAATAAATAGACTGAAGTCAAGTCCGAGCCACCCAGCTTGTTCAGTGGACAAGTAAGGCAATGAATGGGCACAACACAAACTATGGACCCCAGGAAAAGGCTCTGATTCTAGCACTGTCTCCCCAAATGAATGATAGCCAGCAAGTTAGGCTGGTGCCAGGCCTCCGGGCCATCCTCTGTAACACAGCAACCCTGCATGTCTGCCCCCAGCTACCATATAGCTGGGAAGTGAGGTGCAGGTTATACTGTGTACATTCCCAGAAAATCTAAAACTATGATCAAGTACTCAAACACTACTTTAGATAAAACACATATCTACCTCTGAAGGGCTGAACAACTGAGGAAAGAGACATAAAGATAAACAAGATGTATGAAAACACAAAAAGTATCATTAATAACCAGGAACAGATTGTGGTCAAATGAAATGACAATGATGGGTACACAGAGATCCTTGCAGGAGAAAATATTAGACCCTAAGTTAGCCTGTAAATCCCACCTACCTAAGGACCAGGTAACTTCTGGGATTCTGAGAGTTGTATTCTTCGAAAATACAGCAAAGCCTCATGGAAAAGTCTGAGTTTTGTCCATGTAAGCCTTGACAACATGTGTCTTGGGGCCACTGAGCTGGAAAGTTTTCAGGAGTGGTCCTAACCAAATTCCATCTTGTATTTAAATTTTTAATAAAAAGCTTTTTTAATTTGGCCAAAATGGTGGAACTAATTTTTCCAATGGCAAATCTCAGGATTAACAGAAACCAAAGACAAAAAAAAAAAACACAAACACACACACAAATAAACAAATTGGAACTTGAAAAAGTTACCTAGCTACCAGCTTCTGGGTGCTTAGAAAGGTTGTTATGAGAAGTACTTTACTGTTTTTTTATTTTGTTTCTGATATATTTGAATGTGCTAAAAAGCAAGGCGGGATCTTTGTTAATGTTTCCTCAGGAATTCCAGACCAGTGAGCAGGTCTAAGCAAAAGGTGCCTCACTGCTGTCTGAAATGACAAACACATTCAATGAGCATCCTTGAGCCCCGTTTCCCCTTTAAGGACTTAATCTGTACTGACCTTGGCTACCAATCAGCCTCTGAGCACTTTAGTCAGGAAGCAAATACGGCAGACTAGGGCAGACAAAACACCCTCTCCCACTTCCAAGATAAGATAAGGACAAGCCAGCAACAGAAAGAACCTAGCTTTGCACAGAAATCCTCCCTGTCACTCCAGGGCAGAGTTAAAGTTTTAAAACACTAATAGTAGGGGCTATCTTTTTATCACCATAAGTGGCCTTAAATTTCTTTTAAGATTAGTTTTGTTTGTAATTATGAGTGTGTTCATATATGTGTGAGTGCAGGTGCCTATGGTGGCCACAGTCATCAGATGCCCTCAGCTAGAGCTGCACAGCTGCTGGACATGAGTACTAGGACTTAAACTCAGAAGAGCAGGATCTGCTTCCAACCACTCCAGCCCTTAAATTAATTTTACTATGGACCACTACCATTAATGTGAAACGGGTTTCCTAAAACAACTCTGCAGGGTGGGTGGGCATGGTGATGCAGGAGGGTAGGAGTTTAAAGCCAGTCTCTGCAACATCCATAGCAAGTCTGAGGCCAGCCTACACTACACTAAACCAGATCCCAGCAAACACACAAACACATCCCATTGTGTAATGTATAAATTCTGGGATCTGACTGATATTTGACTGACCAGTTTGTGAGAGCTAGCACTCAAACAGCTGCCCTTCAACAGGAAGTCTGTCACCATTGTACTGAACCCTTTACAGATGTCCTACAGAGGTCCCTTTCAATACAGGTGGGCTTAAGTTAAAGGTGAAAAATGATGGGCTTACCAAATAAACAAGCTTAAAAATAAATTACAGTTCTTATAACACCTAAGACCAATGACAAATAACAAATAGGTATCTAATATTTACTTCATGCTTACTGAATACTGAGTTGTTAAATCCTCCTAACAAGTTATTCAGGAGCTGATATCATTATTACCACTTTACAAAGAAGTAGAAATGTAAAGAGATGAAGTTGGCTTGGGTAATGTGGTCTGAGTAAAACTAACACTAAATGCATAGTCCCATATGCAATTCAAAGCCAATTAATGGCCCTAAAATAATACACTAGCATTTCATGTGTATGATGCTTCAAATTTCAGTGTCAAACACCAAAAACTGAATAATATTAATTTTTATTGTTTTATTTGTTAATCCCATGACTCAGTACCTGATAACTGCCATTCTTCTACCCAGGGAAATAACTGATACCTAGTTTGCAAAAAGTAAAAGTAAAAATCACTTCCATAATCTTTCTGTGTCATTATAAATTCTCATGGGAGATAGTATATGAGAAGCCTCTGAACAAAGAATAAAAAGTTGTTCTCTACTAAAGATCTAAGTCTCAATTCTCCATGTGACCTTGGACACATTATTTGGAATGTCTGAGAGGTATGATAACTGTGACTTCACTTAAACAAGGGCTTTTAGAAGTATTTACGTAGTCCCAACACCCCAAACCTCTTACTGTTTCCCTAACAAATCATTTTCATTCAGCCCATAAATAGAAACAGTTGTAAAAATGTTTACTTAAAAGACTTTCAAACAAATGTTTCTGCCAAAAGAATTAAAAGAAATATTTTCAAACTGGATGCTACCATAGATAATTAAAGCATATGTCAATGATTAAAGCATGTTCAAATAAACAGCCTCCTTTTAAAGCTAACTTTAAGATACCTTTGTGTATATATGACCTTCAAACAAAACAACAAAACTGACTGATAACATCAGTCTTCCTTTAAATCTACTAAAACTGTGCCAGTTTTAATTCTTCCACCTACCAAGGAACAAAACAAAAAGACAGACACCACACATAATCCTCAGATAAAGGGCATCTACTTGAACTACAAGACTGAGAACTGAAGACTTGGGTAGCAATTTCCTATGCACTGTGACCAGAGAATGATCTGGGGCAAACGTCTCGAACCTTACCTTCAGCTACTTTGTCAAAATATACCGCAAATAAAGATCCCTGTCCTACTTTCAAAGGTGCCTTTGGAATGCAAACCAAACATCAGAATGCTATGCTTTCTGAACCCCAAAGCGGGGTACAGGATGCCCCTGGGTATCTGTTACCAAGGAAAAGATTACCACATTCTCTTTGATCTAGTTTACACCAACTAGGGAAAGGGTGGTGATGGTGATCTGCTTAGAAAGCTCTTAATCTACTCTGGTTTTCCTTCTGCAGAGTTTAAGGCAGCAGGGGCTGCTCTGTGCTTGCTTTTCAGGGTCCTTGAAGAGGAGTTCAGTGGTGTATACACTGCATGGTGTATGTAAATAACATCCCTTAAAGAATCAGATCAGTGCATCACTCACCTTCAGCAGGGAGTTTTTTTTGTAGTAGATCGCAATTAACACAGAAACTCAAAACTTGACAACAGACAAGAAAGTGAGAGATTCTGGTGCACTCATCCCTAGATGAGATGTCTTCATCAAATCTCTCCCTAACTGTAGTAAGAGTTGCTGGCCTGGCCAAACCCTCAGGTCCAGACCACCCACCGTTGCTTAGTCCCAATAATCACACAAAGGTTTATACTAATTACAAACTCTTCAGACTATGGCTCGGGCGTATTGCTAGCTAAGCTCTTGCATCTTAACTCAACCCATTTCAACTAATCTATTTTGCCACATGGCTCCTGGCTTACCTGTGTTTCTTTACATCTTGCTTCTTGGGCAGTAGCTCACACGTTTCTCCCTGACTCCACCCTTCTTCTATGCTTGGATTTCCTGCCTGCCTATAAGCTGCTATGCCATAGGCCAAAACAGTTCTTTTATTATCCAATGATAATTCACAGTATACAGAAAGCCATCCCACATCACCTCACAGGTTTAGGGATCTCTGAATGAGGCAGGAAGACTCTATGAGCCAGAGTCTACAGGGAAACAATGTTTCCAGACACAGGACTGATGTAGATACAGACTTAGAACAAGATGTTCACAGGTTCAAACCAGACAAAAATCCCAGCAAAGAAAAGTGTATGCAAAGCTCACCTCTAACCAAAATGCCATGTGTAGTTGATGCCTGCTAGGAAAGAGTAAATCAGGGTAATAAATCTCTGGACTATCAACCCCACTCTAGTGTAGGCCCACCATCAGGACTAGTTGGATAGCATAAAATGACTCTGTGTTTGTTATTTGTGCACTTTTAGCTTTGGTTTTTTGGTTTTTTTTGTTTGTTTGTTTGTTTGTTTGTTTTCTTTTTTCTTTCTTTTTTTTTTAATTTTCAAGATAGGGTTTTCTCTGTAGCTTTGGCTATCCAGGACTCACTTGGTAGACCAGGCTGGCCTCAAACTCAGAGATCCACCTGTCTGTCTCCCAAGTTTAATTAATTAGAAGTATGAATCATCACTACTTTGTTTCGGTACTTTTATGTTTTTGTCTTATTAGGTTTCCTGTTTTCTGATTCATGAGTCTGAAAGAGGGAGGGAGGGAGAGAGCATGCGCAAGCACACATGAAGTAGGTGGGTGGAGAGATGAGGAAGATTGGGGAGAGGAAAGAAGATGATCAAAAATATACTGCATGTAAAGTTTATGTAGAAAAACAAAAAAGAAGAGCTCTCCTCAGCAAGAAGGTCCTCTTTTGCTTCCTAAGATGCTCAACAAGTAGAATCCATTTCTCTTTTCTCTGTCATCTAAGCTTCTGGAAAACTTCGTTTTTATAATTTCAGGTTCTACTTTTTACTACTCCATTCACTTTCCCACAAGAAGCAGTCTGGTTCTGCACCAGGTGAAACTTTACATGCAAAGGTGACTAGCAGTTTCTAAATGGCCAAACCTAGAAGCCTTCTTAAAGTGAACCTGACTGAACACTGGACAGTGTGACCCAGAAAAAAACCCACTCTGCACTATCCTCCGGCACAGGCACCTCTGCCCTTCCCCATGGTCCATGGACACTCTTCTTCCTGTCCTGGGCTCAGGTGATAAACACTGCATAGGCCTCTTACCTAGTACCTCCCACCCTCTCTAATGGCCTTTTCCGTGTCTGTGGCTTCAGCTACAATCCACACTGAGGATGGAGAAAAGAATGTTCTCCTGAGCTCTAAATGGTATTTATAACTGCTTTTTATATATGCCTTGATTCCTACAATGCACAACCAACTCCTCCTCTTACCCTTGAGCCTGCCTCTTCGAAACATTTGCTACAGAGAAAAGGACATCACCTCCTAATAAAGATGAATAGCCACTTTGGCATTTCTAGCTGACTCACCAACGACCATCACAAATTAGCAGGCCCTGTGAATTCTACCTCTGTGGTACCTGCCAAATCTACATCCTGCCATGTCTCTCTACCACCAAGCCACCTTCCAGAGAGCCTCCTAACCCATGATCCACACTGCTACCCAAGTGGGCTCTCAGCATAAACATTACCCAGGAAAGCCCACGTCACTTTCCTCCCAGCCCTTAGATCTTACTTCCCTCTGCACTCATATCACAATCCCATTCTGTCTCCAGCCATAAAGACTTTATAGAAATTATAATACCCCTGTTGTGTTTGCCTGGAAGCCCTCTTCCAACACCTCTATCCCTAACCCCTTTACCAGCACTATGCCTCCCAAAGTGTCTCACCACAGACTGGCTGCATCTAATCCAGCCTTTAAGTCTGTGCTGACAATCACGTTGCCCTGACTGCCCAGGCCCGTTGAGATCTGTCCTTAGATCCCCTAGAGCATGTGGACTATATCCATTTTGGGTCAGAGTCTCCTCAATGGGACCTGTTCTCCTCTTTGTCTCTCCTAACAAACTGTGAGCTTCATGAAGACAAGGACTGTGTGTGTCTTGTTCAAGGTTATTATCACACCTACAGACCACACAGGGATGTGTGTTTTTACCCATTTCCCAATTAGCTAATTACCTACAAGTAAACTGGATAATAGAGTACAAGGCAGCTTTAGTTTGTACTGAATTAAAAACTAGTTACCCTACTCAAAATAGCTGGATATAAATAAACCTCTTCCTGTTTCATGAATGTAGCATATAACTGGGAAATCCAAATTGAAACTAAGCTCAAATTAACAAACAAACAAACAAAATCACATTAATAAAAACAGTATTCTTGACATCTTAATGAAATGCCCATCAGCTGGGCATGGTGGTGCACATCTTTAATCCTAGAACATGGGAGGCAGAAACAGGAGGATCTCTGTGAGTTCACGACCAGCCTGTACTACACAGAGAGAGAGAGAGCTTAGGAGAGCCAGGAGTACACAGAGAGACCATCTCAACAAAACAAACAAGCATAAATAAATAAGTAAATAAATAAATAGCTGCCTCTGTTTGCACTTTGATTTTTGCCTATAACTCATCTGCCACTGGGATTAGTGCTACTCATCACCAAATCATGTTTTTACTGCACAGTCTTCAGCAAGTTCTGAGAGTTTTTAGTATTCGTTTATACCTACAGTAGCTAATGAGATAGAAGCAAATTTCATATGGACTTTGGTAGTGGCAACCACTTTTATCACACTTGTTGCTAAGTTCTCTGAATTATTTGGTTTGCACTTAAAGCTAGAACACAGTATGGTTCCTTATGAACCACATGCCAAGTGAGCTCCAAAAGAAAAAAATGGAAGTGAATAGACCAGTTAGTTCTCTGCCAGTCAGTCCAGCACAGCTTTTCTTTGACGGAATAAACAAGCAGCAAGTGCAGGGAGCCACGGGACGGGCCACGTTCAGCTCTGAGGATGATGGGAAACACAGGAGAGGCCAGTCATTGTGAAAAAAGAAGGAGCAGCCACAGCCTGGTATCCCTGGGAACTGTCTAGAGAGGGAGAGTCCTGAAAACTAGCCACATAACTAGTCTTTTCTAAGTTCAAATCAGAACTTCTGAAATTAGTAGAGTGGTATCACTCTCTCCACCTGCCTCGTAAACACGTAAGTGCATGACGGGATCCCAGCCATCTACTGCCTGACAAATTCCTAATACACACAGGCTTTGGATGCTTGCAGCGAGCACTGTACTGGCCTCCATCTAGCTTGGGTTTCCTCATTCTAATGACAAGCTCTTCTTTTTCCTTTGTCAAATGAGTACATATTCCTCAATCCCTTATTTCCTGGTTTTATACATCAACCTGCTGTGTAACCCAACACTTAACTCCATCCACCTTAGAGAAAACGAGCTTTTAGCAAAGTGTGACAACACATGCCAACACTCCAGAGGCCAAGGCAGAAGGACCACTAATTAGCTCTGTTCAGATGAGGAACATTCAGGATGGTTTGGCTGTAGACAAGATTACTAGTTCAAAACCAGCCTGGGCTACACAACAAGCTCCAGACCTACCTAGGCTATACTGTGAAACCCTGCTATAGGATAATCCCTTTGTATGCTGTGAAATTATTTTATTACCATTGATTAATAAAGAAGCTGCTTCGGTCTATAGCAAGACAGGATAGAGCCAGGCAGGAAATCTAAGCAGAAATATGGGAAAAGAAGGGCGGCCTCAGAGAGATGCCAGCAAGATGTATTAGAACACAGGTTAAGCTATAAAACGTGGCAAAACACAGATTAGTAGAAATGGGTTAATTTAAATTATAAGAGTTAGTTAGTAATAAACCTGAGCAATAGGCCCAACAGTTTGTAATTTTTATTAAGCCTCTGAGTAGTTATTTTAAAAGCAGTGGTGGGACTGGGCAGGACAGAAAAAGTCTCCGTTTACAACACCTTGTCTTAGAAAATAAATGAACTATATAGAAAAAACAAACAAAGGAACAGGGGTATTTAGTAAAATTTCATCCACAAGTCTTTTTTTCTAGTACTCAGGCCAGAAAAGCCTCTGTTTACAATACCCTGACTTAGAAAAAAAAATTAACTAGAAAAAAAAAAAAAGAAACAGAGGTGGTTGGTAAAATTTCATCCACAAACCTTTTTTTCTAGTATTTCAACATCACATTTAATGTTCTTTCCACAAGTTTGAACAGATTTGAAGCCTACAAAGAAACATTATGTAATCTTTACAATATTGTTTTTTACCTCAATGTCTTCTGAAAAACTAATTTTCTGCTATATACCTAAATTATTTATGAACTTTATTGCTCACATTGCTTGCACAGTGTTTTAGATTCAAAACGTATTCTCCATAATGTAGGCAACTTTGAAACATTTATTGATTTTTGAGGTTGTTTAAAAAAAAGCACTACAAGTACATTGTCAGTGTTTTAAAAAGAATAAAGGCAAAATAAACAACTGTTATTCACCCTCTAACAGGGGAGAAAGCACTGTATGACAAAGAACAGAGAGACAGCGAGAGAGGAAGAGAGAAGCTGTAGGTTAGCTGAAAGCGTAATGTAGATACAGTTCTCTGTTGTCTTTCTCCCACTTAGTAATGACTGAACCTTTTCCATTATTAGAATTATTCATTAATAACTTTTAATCCTTGCATTATGTCATATCTTTTGATGGAAGCATAATTTGACTGTTCCCTGTTACTGGGCACTTAGACCACTGTCAATTCTTTTCTTTTTCTTTCTTTTTTTTTTTTTTAAAGCTTTATTTATTTATTTGCCTTGGTGTCTGCCTGGAACTGGAACTACAGACAGTTGTTAGCTGCCATGTGGGTGCTGGGAATCGAACCTGGGTCCTCTGGAAGAGCAGACAGTGCTCTTAACCGCTGAGCCATCTCTCCGGCCCTCTGTCAATTCTTTTCTGCATAAAGGCATACTCAGCATTACGTTGAACTTAACAACTCTCTGAAGTTCCTTTGGGCTTTTCTATAAGAGAAATTGCTAAGTCAAAGGGCAGGAGCATTGCTGGGGCTTTTTACACATTAGGTCAATTGCTTTTCAGAAAGGCTGTACTAACTGCTTCTCATGGCACCTGAGAGTGTCTGCTTCATGAAATAGTACTTAACATGAGAATTAACTCTGAAATCTATAGTAATTTGAGAGATGGAAAAGTATTACCTTGTTACTGCTTCCATTTTCATTTCTTTGATTAACAGAAAGAGCTCAATTTAATGTTAGCTAGTTAATTCTAATTCCTGTGATAAATGTTAACTTTCTATTGTCATGATGAAATTCTCACAGTAATCAACTTGCAAAGGGTTTATTTTGATGCACACAGCTTGAAGCATTCAAACTTCAGTCTGTGATCAGTTGGTGACATTATATTTGGGACAGTGGCAGGGCAGCCCATCAGAGTCAGAGTGCATGGCAAAGGACAAAGCAGGGAGGATCAGGGTCCCACAATTCCCTGTGCTGGCATTCCCTCAATGTCCTAAAGACTTCCTACCTCTCATAAACCCCATCACTTTCAAATCCCCTCTACAAGGACTAAGGTTTTAGCAGACAGGCATTTGGTGGACATGCCAGATCCAGACTCTAACAGTCAGCTTACTTTTTTTGTCCATTTTTCTGCTAGATTCTGTTTTACTTTTCTATCATGACACAACAAATTTTTACACACTGGATTGCTTTAAACAATATTTTTTATCTCATAGTCCCCGAGGTGTTGGCTCAGGTGGGCTGTGCTCCTATCTAGAAATTCTGGTTCAAACTTAGCAGGATTGTTGACAACCCCCCCCCTTTTTTTAGGACTTCCAAATTCCTCAAGGCTGCTTAAATCCCCACTCAACAGTATCATCCATCTTAAATCAGCACAGCACAGTATGTTATGGGTTTTTTTGTGTGTGATTTCCCAGCAACAGAAAGCTCTACACTTTTAGGGGCATTTGTGATTAGTTTAGACCCACCTTGATGATCTCACCATTTCACGTGTGTCATGTAATATAGTTAGGTGGTAATGTTTTATATGCACATGTTCTGGGGATTAGCAAAAATGTTGGTAGAAGGACAGTTTGGAACTATGACTGTCCCAGAGTCTTAGGTGTCCATTTTTATAATTTGTTTGTATGATTTATGATAAATCTTCAGTGCAGGAATCTAACAAATACGGTGTCGGAAGCTGCTCTTTCACAGCAGTAAAGGCTGTTGTGTGGTAATAAAGAATTCTGTGTATAAATGCTGTGAACGCTGTCACTGAAACATTTTCACTGTGGTATAATACTCGAAAAATAATATTTACCACAGTAAATTATTCTTAAGTGTACTACTAACGCCATCATTAATTATCCTGCAGCACAATCTCTACAGGTCTTTTCATCTTTCAAAACTGAAACTCTCCACCCATTCAACAGAACTTCCTCTTCCTCCCTCCCCAACACCTGGTAATTACATATCTGCCTTTCAGTACTGGAATATTTGATACACTCATCAAACACTTACTCTAGCAGCTGTTCCAGGCACTTAAAAATTATTAACCTGCATGTTGGGACATTCATTGACACCTAAGACTCTGGATAGCCATAGTTCCAAGCTGTCCTTCTTTCAACATTTTTGCTAATCCCCAGAATCTATATAGGCTTATAGGACATTGCTACTGATTATGTTATACTACATAACACACTCTAGCAGAGGCAGGTTAATCTCTGTGAGTTCAAGGCCAGCCTGGTCTGCATAGTAATTTCCAGGCTAGACAGGGTTATACAGAGAGAATCTGTCTTTAAAAGCATACATATTTGATCCTCATTAAATCTTTGATAAGGTAGCTATTATTCCCATTCTACAGATTAGGAAACAGCAAAATTGAGTAAACTTCCCAGGATGACACAATGACAAGATGACCAACAAGAATTTAAACTGAGGTAATGTGGCTTTAAAAATCTTACTAGGACTATGGCATTGTGAAAGACTCACTATAAAGAGACATCAGACATTGATATTATTTCCTGGTGCATGACATTTACACACTTCTTGTCAATTTAACCTAATATTTGACTCCTCGGTAAAACTTAGACTATGTTACCAAGGTAACACATTTCTATTGACCTTTTTAAAAACTAATTTTTGCCAAGGTATTTGCTTGCAATAAATTAAACAAAACTACGTGGTATTTTGTTTTAAGCAAATCACTTATAGTGTGTGCTATTCTACAATGCTGTATAATACAAATCACAGTTTATTATGATTATTGAAACTATTTTAATATTTTAAGGAAAAAGTCAAGATGTTTCTCTCTAGTTCCACGGATCAAAGAAAAACTAAGGAAGAAAAACTAAATAAGTTTACAACAACGTAGCTCAGTACATTTAACTTGTTAAATTAAAAGACAAATTATCCGTATAGGCCATTCTCTATTTGTCATTCAAACTCAGCAGAATTGTTTCAGCTTAGAGGCAGGGCCTCAGAACTCCTGTTGTTTGTTTTTTGTTTGTTTTAGCGTGGGAAGCTTACGGCACAAGACCGATTTGTCATTAGTCCTGTGGCGTCATTTACTATACATTCGAAAAGGGCAGAGTCAACTATCCTCGCATATCTCTGGGGCTAAAAGCACGGCTGGGGTTTGGTTTCTATGATCACTGGGGAGGGGTTCCTAAAAACAAAAAAACGCAGAGAACAAGATCACCTCATTCTACTACTTTCTAATTTACGTTTACTTGATTCACAAAAATAAACAGCGCGTCATGTCATCCCCTCACATATCACCCACAAACGCAGTGCAATCTCCAGGGCGACATACATCAGAAAGCGGTGCGTGGGAAGCATCCCCGCGACCCCGGGAAGCTCCGGGAAGGTGTCATCTCGTCCCTCTCCGCGCCAGCCCGCCCGAGGCCGATGCTCACCGTGGCTTTGGTCCGGTCGTCCGCAGCCTGCAGCCGACTCCCGGCAGGGCCCCGACCCAGGTAGCCTGCCCTCTTCACCGCCAGCGGCTCCGCTACCGCCGCCGACCATCCCGGGCCGGCTCTGTTTACAAGCGGCTTCTCGCGGTCCCACTCTCAAACGCTTCCCTGCGGCAGCCCGGCTGACAAACCCCGACATACAGGGTTCCGGCCATCGAGGACCCGCCCTCCTGCAGGAGGAGCTGGGCGGGGACTGATCTTCTTATCTCATTGTTTTCTTTACAGTTTTTATCACAGACTCCGTCACCTCCCTGCTCTTCCCAATGCAGAAATGTGTGTTTGCACTTAAAGTTGTCACAGGGAACCTACCAGGACGCGGTTAGCTATCAGCAGTTGTGGTGGCTAAGAGAATTCTTGGAAATAATGCTTTCCAAAAGCATAATGAACTGCTTTCCATTTCTAGTTGGTGCATTGTTTCTAAGGGTGTGGTTGATTGGCTGTAGGTTCCCAGTTCAGCAGATAGGGTGTGTGTGTGTGTGGGGGGGGTTACCTCTTCTGAAGTCTCCCAGGGACAAGCCACTTTTGCAAGGATGTGCTGCTACACTTGGACAGATCTTTCCTTTTCCAGCCTTAATTCTTCATCACAGCATACTTCTTAGTTGTTTTCCCAACTAAGATTAGTAAGAGGAGGGCTGGGGTAGTGGTGCACACCTTTAATCTCAGCAGTGGCACTCAGGAGACAGGCAGGTGAACCTCTGAGTTAGGGGCCAGCCTGATGTACACAGGGAGTTCCAGGCCAATCAGAGCTACATTGTGAGACAGACCTTGTCGCAAAAGCAGGCCTGTAATCTCAGAACTTCCAGGCGAGCAAAACAGGCAGATCTACAGAGCGAGTTCCAGCAGCCAGGGGTACATAGAGAAATCTTGAAAAGGAAGAGAAAGAGGAGGAGAGGGGAAGGAGGAGGAAGAACAAGAATATTAACAAGAGAGGAGAGAAAGAACAACAACAAAAAACATGTTTTACCTCCCAAATATAATATTTACTACATGGTAATTATATTTTCAAATTTAGGACAATGTCCAAAATAGAGACTGTCTGTAGTAAAAGGCACTGTAACAGGAAGCACAATATAAACAATATGAGCAGTAACAATTTTTCTCCTAGTTAAAAAAAAAAAAATCCAGCACCCTTTGTGCTAAAACTTTATTATTGAAAGCAAACTCAGAGTATAAAACCTTAGATTGAGGAAAACAGGTTCAAATATTTTTTTAAATCCATGTTTGCAAAATGACTAAATTTGCTTTCTATCACTAACCCAGGGAGCTGATGATAACGTCATCTGAGAAGCTGTTGGCTACTTGTCAGCTGAGAATATCTTGTTCCTCTAGATTCAAAATAGTTAAATTGATGTCGCTATCCAAAAAGCTGTCTGCTACCATCACTCTCGCTATTTTTTTTTTCTTTTAAGCCTACAGCACCCGGTATTCCCAGGTGGTCTCCCATTCAAGTACTAACCAGGCCCGACCCTGCTTAGCTTATGAGATCAGGCACGTTCAGGGTGGTATGCCGTAGACCACCCTTGTTATTTTTAATAGACTGTTTTAAAAGACATTTTAGATTTGCACAACAGCTGAGGAAGAGTTCTCACATACTTCTTGCCACTGTGTTTAGCAACCTCCTTGTCTATGAGCATCCTGTGCACAAGAGAACATTTGTTATCATCTATGAATCTTCACAGGTACATCATCAGTCTCCATTGTACACTGATACCCAGGACGGTCTCTGCTGAATAATCAGACCAATTTTAATACAGAACAGAAAGATTCACCAAAGTTCATCTAGTCCAGCTTTTGTCCTCAGCTTCTTTCTTACTTCAAGACTGTGGTGCTGTACTAGCAGGAAGAATTCAGACTGCATCACTCTCTACCCTGCTGGTATTTACTTGTTTGGATTAGCTTTGTTTTTTTTTTTTCTACTTAGTACTTGGCTTAGGGTTTTATTGCTGTGAAAAGACAGCATGACCACAGCAACTCTCATAAAGGAAACCATTTAATTAGGACTGGTTTATAGTTTTAGAGGTTTAGTCCATTATTGTCCCAGCAAGAAGCATGGTGGTGTGCAAACAGATGTGGTTCTGGCGAAGGAGCTGAGGGTTCCACATCTTGATCCTTAGGCAGCAGGCAGAGAACTGAATTGAGCTTCTGAGACCTCAGTGTTCATCTCCTAATGACACGCTTCTCTAACAAAAGCCACACCTACTCCAACAAGACCACACCTCCTAATTCTGCCACTCCTTGTGGACTAAGTATTCAAACATTTGAGTCTATGGGGACATTCTTATTTGAACCACCACAATACTCATACTTCCTTGGGAAACCTGTGCCTGCCTCTAAGTCATCAGGTAAGTTTGCAGTCAAGGTTAAGCCCATTCTACTGTCTATGGTACCTTCATCTTGGTCATGGTGGTAGAGCCAAAAATGGGCATTTGTATAAGTTTCTTTGCTGTGGACAAATATCTGCCAAAAAGCTACCTTAGAGGAAGGTTTATTTTGTCTTATAGTTCAAGGGCACAGAGCCCAGCATGGCAGGGAAGAGTGAGGTGGCCAGTCACAGGGGACAGAGCCCAGCAAGGCAGGGAAGGGTGAGGTGGCCAGTCACAGGGGACAGAGCCCAGCAAGGCAGGGGAAGGGTGAGGTGGCCAGTCACATTGTGCTGTGCCTGTGTAGCGAGACTCCCAGCAAAACCATGGAGCGGACTTCTCAATGCAAAAACAAAAGGCTTTTTATTCAAGCCCAGGCAAGGACTTCTTCCAGCGCTCCTATTACAGTGAGTGAAGGAGGAAGCCCCGAGCCCTGGTTACAAAGGGCTTGTATGGGGAAAAACCACAAGCAGGGAGCTGTGTGTCTTGGCATTCTAGGATTGGCTAAGAGGACATAGAGTGAGGTAATCTTTTAAATTATCAGCCAGGCGATAGGCGCTAAACTGCTAACAGTTCTAGAATGCTGACAGGATTTATGGCAAGATATGGGACGTCTGCAGAGACATCTGGCTCTTGTTAAATTTTACTACCATGTTTCCTGTTTGACTGTGTTTGGGATGTTTGCTTTGAACTCTGGTATCACAAAACATTTTGGACACTTACAGCTCATTTCACCATATGGAGGCCTGTTCTCAGGATGGTCCTGCTCCTTCAATTGCAGATGCATTTAGAAAGTAGAGAAAAGACATCATCGAATAGGCTGGGCTAGGTAACAGTAAGACCTATCCCCAGTAACCCACCTCCCCAGGCTGGGCTTTACTCCACAGCCCTCCCTCCAGGAAGTTCAAACACCTGAACCTATAGGGAAGCATTTCACATCCAGACCACTAGACCCAAACAGAACCAGTCCCTGAAAATTTGCTCTTTGAAATTTTGGAAATTGCCTGTAGGGTCACAGGGCTGGGGAGATATAGGTTGAAGGCTTCCGGTGGCCAACTTTCCTGTCACATAGAGAACATCTTTCTGAAGAAGGTTGAATGGAGTGAGAGCAGATAAACACCAAGGGCACTGTAGAGATTCGGTGTTGAAGAGAGTGGGAAGCTAAAAAAAGGAGCTAATAACCTTATCTGAGCACCACGGCCTCATTCTTTAGGCCTGAGCTAGCCTCGACTCTGATTACATCACTGTTTAAATCCTTGTTTGCTAATTGACAACTAGAAGTGTAACTGGTAGGCCACCTTTTCTTCACATACTTCAGATATGCTTTTAAAAAGCACTCTTGAGAGCTGGAGAGATGGCTCAGGGGTTAGGAGCACTGGCTGTTCTTCCTGAGGACCCAGGTTCAATTCCCAGCACCCACATTGCAGCTCACAACTGTCTATCATTCCAGCTCCAGGCAAACAGTAAGATAAATAAATAAGTTTAAAAAAAAAAGCACTCTTAATTACTAGCCATTTCCTATTTATTTATTGTAGGTTTATTGGGGTATAATTGTCAGTTTCACCATATACCTTCTATGTCCCACAAAAGGCAGAGGCTTTGTCATATTTATGTTTTCATTTTCCATACCATTTACTGTGGTATGTGGTAAACAGTCTCAATAAATGTTTGTTGAAGACTAGAGATACAGCTCAATGGTTGAGCACTTGCTTAGTACACAAGGCCTTGGATCTCAACCTTACTACAGCTTTTTACCCCAAAACAAAGGTGGAATGGGGGTGTTGCTCAGTGGTAGAGTGACTGCGTAACTTGTGTAAGGTCCTAAGTTTGATCCCCAGAACCCACCCTCCAAAGCAAACTAAAATAAAATTAAGTACCAAATGATGTCTAAAGAAATATCATTATTATATGCTTTCATTAGATTTTTCAGCTTTTAGCCCTTATTTAATAAAGTATTGATTAAGCCAGAATAAAGTAAAGTAATGCTGTTTTTAAAAAAACAAAAACAAGCCAGGTAGTGGTGGTTCTGTAAGGTAGCATGTTTGACAAGTCAGGTGCCTTTAATCCCACCGCTGGGGAGGTGGAGGCAGGCCTGTGAAAGTGAATTCCAGGCTCCGAGAGCTGTTACATAGAGAGATCCTGTCTTGAAGATCAAAATAAAAACAGCAATAACAAAAATTAAATAAATAAATAAATCGGAACTCTCATATATGTTAGGACCAGCAAGATGGCTCTTGCCACATAAGCCTGATAACCAGAGTTTTAAACTTGGACCTACTTTAAAAAACTGGATTCAGTGGGCATCTGTCTGTAATCTCAGTGTTCCCACAGTGAGAAGGAAAGTAGAACAGGAGAATCTCCCAGAAGCCCTCAGCCAGCTAGCCTAGAATACACAGCTTGGCTGACAGCAGAGACAGCTGAGCAAGGTGGAAAGAGAGAATTAACACCAAAGGTTGCCTTTAACCTTTAACCTTTAACCTCCACCTGCACACCTTGACTTGCATGTATGTTAACACACAGGTCATGCATACATACACACAATAATACTAATGATAATATAAGTAAACATTTTAAAGCAATATTTTAAACTTAATCAGAAAAAAATGAAGGTTATTTATAACTTAAAGTCTATAAACGAAATATATTTACCCCATTCCTTAAGATATACTCAAGTAAAAATGAATAGAATACTCATTAAAGTCAATAGAACATGTTCCACTTGTTTCTTTAGGATAATTAAAGCCATTTGAGATGTAAAGTATGGAAGTATGATTCTAATTAATCTTATCAATAAAAACCAGGAGTCAGATATTAGAGTAAAAGCTGAAAAATCAGAGCAGCAGCCACTGGAGACTCCTTACCTCTATGAATCCTCCTAAAGGGAAGGCCAACATTCTGTCTCCCCTCACCTTATATCCTGCCTCCAGTTCCCAAGTGCTGGGATTAAAGTTGTGAGCCACCACCAGCTGACATCTATGGTTAACTAGCAACTAATTCCATCCTCACACAAAATAAAATACCTCACAATAGAGGGTTGTGATGACTAGTTTTATGCTAGCTCAAAACAAACTGTGGTCTCTGGAGAGGAGGGACTGTCAAAGAAGAAAAAAAAAATGCCTCTATAAGACTGGGCTATTGGCAAGGCTGTAGGGAATGTCCTTAGTCAGTGATTGACGTGGGAGAGACCAGCCTATTGTGGGTGGACCACACCTCTGGGCTGGTTGTCCTGGGTTTTGTAAGGCAGCATGTTTGACAAGTCAGGAGAAGCACGTTAGTGAACCGCATTCCTCCATGGCCCCTGCATCAACCCAGCCTGTATGTTCCTGTGCTTTATGGTTCCTGTCCTGACTTTCTTTGATGATAAACAGTGCTGTGAAGTGTAAGCCATGTGAACCCATTTCTCCCCAACATGCTTTTGGCCATGGTGTTTTATAAAAGCAATAGTAACCCTAACTAAGACAAGTATTAAGATCACAAACAAATTTTCTCAAGTATGAGTGGGCTATTCAGCAGTAGGTACCACCAAGGCCATAACCATCATTAAATATTGAAACAGTTCCCTATAGGCTGGTGACTACCTTCTTTCACTAAACATCCGGGCATCCCAAATTTCTTTCTAAGGAACTTCCTTAGATCCAGCACCTGGAGTATGAATTCCTGATGACATTTGCTGAGCACCTGCTCTTCTATTTCAGCCATGACCTTTTCTAATTAGTTGACATTTAGACCATACATGTTTCAAAGTCTTTTGACTATCATGCCTACAAATAGAGTAGCAAGAAATTATAGTGGAAAATCTTTTAGCAAAGCAAAATATTCAATGATTTTTCTGCCTACCAAAGCTCTTTTAGCCAGAGTGCTCAAAAATAAGTGATAGAAATGATAGAAAAAGTCTTAACCAAACAATTTGAATGTGACTAATTAACACATTCTAGGAAAAACCATAATTCATTGCATTTCTCATCAAGCCCAATCACCGGCAAGCATACACCTTGACCTATCTCCAGCTTGTGAACCTCCAACCTACACGTGATCAAGCTCGTCTGGAGCAGACAGGTCAAACAAGCTTGTTTAGGGGACTGAAAGCCTGTGCCTTGTTATCTCCCATGAACAATAGCCTCCAACATCTCAGGAACTGTTTGCCCTGGGGCAAAAGAATTGCAGATCAGAGACATTTTTGTTTCATGGATCTCTTAGCCACAGTAATTAAAACTTAAAATAAACTTTGGCTCTCACACCTCCAGTGTTAGTTTGAGGCCTCATACAAATGGTTTCTCCTTTTCTCAGTGTCTAATAGTATCAATAGGGATGATAATGCTAATATGATGATAAGACTAATAGTAGAGATATTATCTGCCTAGTCTGCTATAGAAAAGAGTCAGTTTACACTAAGAACTTGTTATCGTATCTGGCAGTATTTGTTCCCTCTCCCCAAAATGGTCTGTTACTGCAAAAAAATAAAAGAGCTACATAATGAGTTTTCTGCCCCCACCCCCATTGCTAATAGGTTTCTCAGCAATAAGCAGATCAAGCCACATTGAAAAAGTCTAAGAACAGATTTATTTGAGCAAAGCAATTCCCATGACACTTGTCCAGAGATCAAGGTCGGAGAAGTCTAGCCCACAAACGAAAATGGGGAGACTTTGTAGGTTGCAGGCAAGGGGTGATGTGTCTGCCACACTCTGAGTTTGTGCCCAAGAATGGTCAAAGGGACTTTAATCAGGAACTTGGGCTGCTGGCAACTTCATGGAAGAAAGCTGCAAATGCCACCACCAAGAATAAGGAACTAGGCTTTTGGTCTCCTTTGTTCAGAGACTCTCTGAGTGGGTGGGGCTTGAGGAGAGACAGGAATGGGTTTTGTGGATCACATAGGGGCAAGCTGCAGTTTCCAACAGAATGCAACAGAAGGTGACTTTTAACCTAAAATGAGGACTATCCTCTTCCCCACCAAAAAGAGGTTTGCTTTGGCTTGTTATTGTAGACAGATGTTGGGAGGAAGGGGCATCAGCTCACAAAAACAAAACATGGAGACAGACTTATTACTAATTATAAAAGCTTGGCCTATAGCCTAGGCTTGCCCCACTGGCTCCTTTAATTAACTCATATTAATCTAAATTTTGTCTCATGGCTTTTTACCTCTCTTTCATCTTTTACTTCCTTTTTTGTCTCTGTGCCCTGTGATGCTGTATCGTGTATTTAATAAAAATTGCCTGAAAATCAGGACAGAGCTAAGCCACAGATTTAGCCTTGAAGGTCAGGGAGTAATGCCTTTAATCTCAGCACTCAGGAGGCAGAGATCTCTCTGCATCTCCATGAGTTACAGACCAAACAGAGCCAGGAGTTGGTGGCACACACCTTTAATCCCAGCACTTGGGATCCCACGCCTCTGCATCCAGATTTGGGAAACACACACACACACACACACACACACACACACACACAGGCCTTTAAACCCAGCACTAAGAAAGTTGAACTAGGAAGTGAGATAGCTGGGCAGGGAAAGAAAGAGGAGGCAGGAAGAAGCAGGAGTTCAGACATTGGCCCCCTTCCCTTTGGGCTGAGGACTCAGAGGATTCAGTCTGAGGATTTCTGAGGAGTGGCTGTGGCTTGCTCCTCTTCTCTGTGATCTTTCAGCTTTTTCCCAATATCTGGCTTTGGGTTTCTATTATAAGACTGAATAGAATTCATGCAATAGTGTCTTCTCGTGTCTCCTCCTCCTCCTCTTCTTCTCTCCCTACCTTGAAGTCCAGACTCACCTCTTCCTACCTAGCAATTGGCCATTCAGCTCTTTTAAAAACTAATCAGAAGGCAAAGATACATCTTCACAGCAAAAGATTATTCCACAACATGCTGTGATAGCAAAAAAAGTAATAAAACGTTATGTGCTTCAAAATGTAGTTGCCAGATAACTTTTGAAAGACAGTGAGAAATTTATCAAGATAGTTCTCCATAGTAGGCAAAATATGAGAAAACATGGGTGACTTCAGTTTTTAGGCCCAGGCCCTGTCAACAGGACATTTGTTAACACCTTAGCTACCAGGAGCTAACCTATCTCCTCCTATGAACCCAGCTACACTTTGCATGGATCTTCTGGAGACCATTGCTGCTGGACAAAGTTTTAGCACTTCCACTTTGCAGATCACAATTCTTCAGCACCCTTTTCTTTCATTTATAATGTGCTATGAGAGTTCCTTTATATTTTTTCCTTTGAGAGATTCTGTGTGGGCTTTGAATTATAAAACTGTACAAAATGGCAGCCTCTCTAAACAAAATAATTCTTTGGAAATTCCCCCAAAGAATTAGAAAAAATTCCTGCCACCGTGGAGCCATATACTATAATTGTTAGTATTCCCAGCATCTCTAGGATCCTATGGCCACACACTCGCTGTTATAGTACTCAGGAAAATACCTAGATGGCCAAGGTTACTTAGTCTGTGCTCATGCAGTCTACCTGCAGAGCTAAATTCCCTTATGGGCCATCCGCATCTCTCTCTATGCTGTATCTGTACCTTCTCTCTTCCCCCTTTTCTGTCTCTTTTCCCATCTTCTCTTCTTCTTCCTCTTCTCTCCTCAGCTCCCCTCTCTCCATAGCCCCTTCCCAAAATATACCTTTTCATACTCTATCGTTGCACATAGAATTAAATTCGAGAAAAGGGGTCTGTGTGTTGGCGTGTGTCTTGTGATCAGAGATTGAGGAAACTAACATTGACCTTGACAAGTTAATAGGCAGCAGTTGCATATTTATAAAAAGGTCACAAGTTCCTCTTACCAGAGATAAGAATGTATCTTTTATAGCAAGTAGGAACTTTTGTCTAAATGCCTGACCTTGGGGAAAAGGACGTTCTTGGGGATCAGACATTCCATTATAGAATATTATAGTTTTTTTATATGGCTTAGTTTATCCAAATAGCTAAAGCTTAAACGTAGGCAAAGGTGAAACTAGACAAATATACTATGACCCGAATAGATCTTAGGAATTTATAAATCTTTTTTTTTAGTTATCATTATGAATAAAGAAATCAAATTTTCTATCCTTTTATATCCTTATTCAAGCTCCCTTCCCCCTCCCACCACATCAGGTCATTCTCTCTTTTGCACATCTCCCCATCTCCCCTCCCCTGGATTTATAAATCTTAATTATCAAATATATCTAATCTATCAAACATATGTTGCTTACCTAAATTTTCTACCACCTTGTATGGGGGTAGGCAGAGTTCTGTTTTTACAAACTGCACATGCCGGTCATAGTGGTTGGAAGCTGCAGAGAGACGCTATGCAGGCAGTACTCAAGTGGAACTGGCAGCATCTACTCCTCAGGCCTTAGAAGACTATTCTAATCCAATTTCTTTTTAAAAAAAAATATTTATTTTTATTTTATGTGAATTGTTGCTTTGCCTGCATGCATGACTGTGTAAGGGTGTCAGATCTTGGAATTACAGACAGTTGTTAGCTGCCATGTGGTTGCTGGGAATCGAACTCAGGTCCTCCAGAAGAACAGTCAGTGCTCTTAACCACTGAGCCATCTCTCCAGCCCTCTAATCCATTTTCTGTTGCTGTAACAAAATGTCTGAAAACAGATAATGATAAGATCAGAGGTTTCTTTTAGCAATTTTCTTTGCTCTGTGTTCTGGAGGACTTGATATCTGGATCTAGCCCTGCTCACTTCTTTGTAACACAGGGGATTGAATGTAGAGAGACATGATTAATCTTTCTAGTTTAGGCTTTTCTTTCTTTCTTTCTTTCTTTCTTTCTTTCTTTCTTTCTTTCTTTCTTTCTTTTTTAAAAATAGATCCATCCATATGATCCCACCTAACCCTCATTACTTGCTCTCCTTTCAATAATATCAACATATAAATTTGTGAATTAAGTTTCCAACCTCTAGGGGGACACACTGACATCCTAGTCAGTTCCCACAAAAACAAGTTCTGGAAGATAAAGCTCCTAGATCCTTGGTGAGGAAGGGGAGCATGAACAGTGGGTGGGTGTGGTGGGGTGTTCAGGCTGTAACCCATTGGCCTGGGAAAGGTGTAACCAGAGTAAGTCAGAACAAGTGCCCTAAGAAGCATAGTTCCAGGTCTGTGGGCTGGGATCTCAGATCCAAAAATATTCTGGAGGTTCTATTAATGATCAATACTTTTAATTTTTAAATTTCCTGTGTATGTGTGTGTTTGTGTGTGTGTGTGTATGTATGTGTGTATGTGTCTCTGTATGTGTATGTGTGTATGTGTCTGTGTGTGTTTGTGTATGTATGTGTGTATGTGTGTGTCTGTATATGTGTATGTGTGTGTGTATATATTGTGTATGTGTGTCTCTGTGTGTGTATGTGTCTGTGTGTGTTTGTGTGTATGTGTATGCATGTGTGTATGTGTATGTCTTTATATGTGTATGTGTGTGTATATGTTTGTGTATGTGTGCCTCTGTGTGTGTGTATGTGTCTGTGTGTGTTTGTGTGTATGTGTATGGATGTGTGTATGTGTGTCTGTATATGTGTATGTGTATGTATGTGTTGTATTATGCATGTTCTTTCTACTATCTTTTCTTGGGTTCTGGAGCCTGCACTCAGTTTGCCAGACTGGCTCTGTAAACACCTTTACAGATGAGTATCTCACTGACACAGGATCAAAACTTTTAAAGGAAATATAGCAGCCTTACTACTGATGGGGCTACATTAAGGAAATTATGTGACAATGATGGATCTTCTGGTTTAGAAGATGCACTAGAGTCGGACTCACAACTTCTGAATTTTAATCTGAACCAATGAGTGCAGAATCAGAAAATACAGATTTACAATGTTATTTTTTCTTTATAACAAGTCCACTGATGACCCTTAGTAAGATCTAGTGAGGAATTTCAATACTTAATGACAAAATTTATCATTCCAAAATTCTTTTTTTTTTTGCAGACAATTATTTATTAAGATGCTTTTCCCCAAAGGTTCAATAGTGTGTCAATTATGCCAATCATCCAAACAGCTTATTTCTTTGGTCACCCCAGCACCAAGAGTACTATTTCCCCAGGGTTAGTCCTCGAAAAAGAGTAACAATAGTGACATTGTGTTGAACTGCCTGCCCACAACTGCTGTGAGCATTTTGCCTCTGAAGAACTCGATGAGGTGGTACTATTTAATACGGTGCCAGAGAGAAGGCAAGCAAGTGAGGGTAGCAAGTGCTCAGGGCCACCTCATCAGTGGTTGATAGAACAGATTATGAAATCCAATTATTCTCATTTCACAGCCCAGACTCCTAACTTCTTTTTGGACCCACTTTGGAAATGGCTTATTACAAAATTCTATTTGAGTTCCAAAATGTTTAGAGGTGGTTAGTTCTTTTTTTCTCATTATAAAGTCCAGTGTCCAGTTCTATTTCTAAATGAAATACCCTGGCTTTTCATATGACCTAACCCTCTGCCAGGCCCCTACCCTAAAGACCAAATGATATTTTACTTTATTTAGTTCTTTTCATCAATCTTGAACTCACACATACAAGAGAACCTAGCTCTCTAAACCTCGAGATTCATTCCTGCATAAAGATGCCCTATCATGCACATTTTCAGGTCAATGGCCCATGGACAAGAAACTGACATCACTTAAATAACTGTCAGTTCATGCTCTTGAAAAGCTAGCCCTTGGATTTAAATTAAGTCACACAGAGAGAGCCACAAGCAGAGTCTCCTGGGGTCAGGACAGTGGAGACAGGTTGAAGTCAAAGCTGGGAGACCCAATGTGAAGTTCTTAATTTTCTTGGTAGTTGCCATGGTGTCTTTCCAGACCATAGAGTAAGAAATGGCCCCTTGTACTCTGTTAGCTACATTGTATTTTTCTTCTCTGGGCTTGTCATATGATGTATCTGTTTGGAGAAAGGTCTTGGTCATATTCTGGGGAAAAAAATCAATCCCTCAGACAAAGACAGGCAAAATCAGGTTGCAATAAGCTATATTTTCAGCCACATTTACTATCTATTATTTTATACATTTTCACAAAAAGTAGCTAATGGATGAACTTACTTTCACACTGGAGAATTCCATCTTTCCTGGATGAATTGTGGTTGCTCTCTTCCCATATTCTCTGCCAAGGGTGAGACTTGGCTTTACATCAATCAAGTACTCCAGTTATCAGAAGAAAAAAAAATGTGACTAGCACCTGGAGAAAGATAGAGAGGAAGGCTTGAGGATCTTGGGACTCTTGCCTATAACATTTACCATTGTCCAGTTCTTCTAAGTGGCAGAAATTTATTGGAGTGACTTTATATTCTTATTGGTTTGGATCTTAATACTCTCATGAAGCAGGACATGTTTAAAATTTCCTACAGAAAATAGATAGAACTGGAAATCATCCGGCCAAGCAAAATGAACCAAACCCAGAGGACAAATATCTCATGTTTTCTCTTATAAATGGAATCTAGACTCAGCAACACACACATGCATGCACATGAGCATGTGCGCGTGCACGCACACATACACACACACACACACTCAAAAGGGAAGGAGCTACTTGTGGAAAGGAAGGGGGCACATGTAAGAAGGTAGCTGGGGAGTGGGAAAATATAAACAAATTACAATGGAAGAAAATGTCATAATAAAATCCATTATTTAAACACTAACTAAAAAACGTGAAACAAAACAAAACAAAAACCCTAAGATTACATCCTTTAGAGAAATGAATAGAAAAAATGAATAGTTGCTGTTTTCAGGATGGACACACAATCCAAGAGACATGGAAGTGTGTTTTCCTCCCTGTGCATGGTAGAAAAGAGGAAAAGAGAGAGAAAACATTTATACCCGATCCCCTCCATAAGCTAGCGCCTACACACACACACACACACACACACACACACACACACACACACACACACACACTTTCCCTCCTTGGCACGCAGAAACACACACAGAGCTCTGCTATTCTTCAGCTAATGGGATTGGCACCGCTTAAAGCAGACTGCTAGGTCATTGTCCACGACCACAGCAAGAGAAACATTATTTAAAGACCATTCAGACTCGAAAAGAAGCGGCCGAGCAGAGTAATTACGGGAGACCCTCCATTAACTAGGGCGTCTTTGCTCTTTGTCTGAGTTGGTTTAATAAGGCCCGCTAATGGGACTGTGTGGGAGGGAGAACGCTAATGGTCCTAAAACAGCCCCTTCTTGGCCCTTTTGTCCCAAAGACCGTCTTTAGAGATGCTGTAGCCAAAGCCAGAAGTTACCATTTTGCAAAACAACTTTCACAAAAACTTGATGTGGCCCCCTGCTTACTTAGGACTCCGATTTTCAGAATTAGGAAACATGTTTGTCTTTCTTGCTCTCTCAAATTCCAAGGCCATTTTCCCCAGGGCCCCCTCTTTGGTCTTGGCCATTGGGTTCTTGGGAATTAGGCGCTGGAAATAGCAGCGCTCAGTGGTCATTGGGCAAAACTGCACTCCTAGGAGTGTGGCCCACTTGCTGCTTCTGCTCGTTTTCCAGAACTCTAGTCTAGAAAAATTGCTTGTCCCATCATTCCTTTATAAGTAGGAAGCCAGAAGTCAATAAGAAGTTTATTTAGTATGGTAGTCTCCGTTCAAACTGCTGTGCTGTTCCCGCTAGGTGGGAACCAAAAGCCACAAACGCTCAGCTCTCCCAAAAGCTTGCATCAACCATCCCGGGAGCTCATATCTCTAATCCCATCCCTTGGAAGGGTAGGAAGATTTCTGTGAGGTTGAGGTCAGCTGCTTTAAATAGCAGGTTCCAGGCCAGCCAGAACAAGTAGATCTTATCTCTAGAAAACATTGTATTTATTTATTTATTTTTAAAGATTTATTTATTTATTACTTATACAGTACACAGAAGAGGGTACCAGATGTCATCATAGATGGTTGTGAGTCACCATGTGGTTGCTGGGAATTGAACTCAGGATCTCTGGAAGACAGTCAGTGCTCTTAACCTCTGAGCCATCTCTCCAGCCCTCTCAAAAAAAGATTTTAAAAAGGTGGTGAATGATCAAGAAAGACAGCTGACTTGGATTAGAGTTCTGGACTGCATACAAACAAATGCACACATGCCTACACACACACACACACACACACACACACACACACACACACTTCAGTGATGCCTCTTGCCTTCTTGAGACCCATTAGGAAAGAGAATGGAGAGCCTTCGCCTGGAGAACAGCTGAAGGTCAAAATGCTTCAGAATTCTGGGCCTGCTTACAGAGATGATGGGTACCATTGAGAACCACAGTCTGTGGCTCCCAAGGGAACCAGAGACTTCTCTACTGGTTGGAGAGAGACAGATAAGCCTCCATAGTTGCAGAGGAGCAACATGGTAGCTAGGTGTGTAATCTGTTGCTATGAGATGCCCTAGAGTAACCACCATCAAGCCTGGCTGCTTGCAGCCCCTGAGCAATCAGCGCCCCCACATTAGTGAGACCAGGCATATTTACAGGGGCAATCTAAATTCTCATGCCCCATAACTCCATTTAAAAATGAAAGTCAGACATCAGTTGCAGACTTGAGGTTTCATACTTATGGACACCTAGACTTATTTTATTCTTTTATTACCACATTGCATCAGCCAAGCTCAGAATTCTGCCAATTTAATGGAACGTGATTTCATCTGGTAACCAAGAAAAAAAAAGCTTTTATGATTAAAAAAAAAAAAGTGTATTCTCAGAAAACCCTAGGTCCAGTGATGCTTAGCAGGCGCTCACCTACGTAAAGGTAGACAATGACCTTCCTGAGTTCCACATGGGTTCATGTGCTTGAATGTGGTCAGATATGATTTTAATGTACTTTATCACACAAGCAGAAAAATTTATATACAAAATATTAAAATGCAAAAGAATAAAAACATATAATCAACTTGGCCTACATAAAATAAGACAGTGATTCTAACACTAAGCGAGGCCCCCAGTCAAGCATCCTGTGTGTGTGTGTGTACCACTGATGCAGAGGCTTACATTTCAGCTAGGTTAACTGGCCAATGAGTCCTGGATTTGCCTGTTTCCACCCAGCACTGGGATAACAGGTATACATGCAGTCATGCCCTGCATTTTATGTGGGTGCTGGAGATTTGAACTCAAGGCTTCATGCTTAGCAATAAATATTTTTACCCACTGAGCCATTTTCCAGCCCCTTGGCCTCCTCTACCTCCTTCTCGTTATCATTAGATGGTGCTGATGCTGGACTTTCTCACTGAACCTGGAACTTACTTTACAACAAGACTGTCTGTCTGGAAAGTCCCAGGAGCTTGCTGCCTCCCTTCTCCAACAATGACTGTTGCCATACCTGTGAGTAGATCTGGAGATCTGAACTCAGATTTCCATGCTTGAAAGCATTTTTCTCACTGAATCATCTCCCCAAAGCATCTCCTTTCCTCCTTCTTTCTTGTGTTCTCTCTCTCTTTTCTTGTCCTTGTGTGTCTCTCTGTGTGGTGTATGTATGATGAGGTATGAACTTATTAATGAAGATGTGTGTATATATGTCTATGTATTTGGAAGTCGTGGGTAGCTATTGGACATCTTTCCTTCATTGTTCTCCATCTGTATTTTTATATTTATTTATTTATTATGTATACAGTGTACAGAAGAGGGTACCAGATCTCATCATAGATGGTTGTGAGCCACCATGTGGTTTCTGGAAATCAAAGTCAGGACCTTCAGAAGAGCAGTCAGTGCTCTTAACCTCTGAGCCATCTCTCCAGCCCCCTCCATCTGTATTTTTGAAACAAGTCTCATCAAACATAAAGCTCATCTGGTTGGGCTAGGCTGGAGGCCAATCAGTTTCAGGAATCCATTCTTCACTGTGTCCTTCAGGGCCAGAGACACAAGCATGTGCCACTGTGCCCATTAGTTCTGGGGATCTGAAATCATGTCTCATTGCAAGCCATCTTCCCAGCCCCCTTTGCATCATTCTTAATGAATCCTTTCCATACCATCATTCTAGAACCTCAGTCTTAGGTTTCCAGCCTCCAGCACTATCAGAAACACAAACTTCCTGGCATACCTGTTCTATGTTTATAAGTGTCGGATCAATGATGTTCTTGACAGCAACTGAACAGATCAATGGACCGCAGTTTTTAGCTTGTCATGAAGCCATATTCTTTCATTCTCCTCTCTTTCATAAACATAAAAAGCTTGTGTTTATAATGGCTGTCAGTTTCCTGTAGTTTCTTTCTATATTCTGTAGTAGAAGTACTTTCCTACATCCTTCTGTGCATTCTCCTCTAGGTCACAGTGTTTTGCTCTTCTTCTTCATCCATAAATAAAATAAGTGATGTCCATATTGAAGGTCTCCCAGAACATGCTTTTCAGTGCATTCTCTAAAGAGTGGAATGATGCCTGATTGCTACTGCTGATCAGATCTAGAGAAAAGATCATTTACAGAGCTCTTAGATCAATGCCCCAGGGTTGAGACAGCATTCCCTATGCTTCCTTGCAGGGATATTTTTCATAGTCACCATTCCTTGATTACTTGAAATCCAAGGAAAATGCTATTTTTACCCTCATATCATTCATGCCACTCACTATTGAACCAATGGGCATATCATGCCAATGCCGTGGTTACTGTGACTCACAGAGTTCATAGCTAGATAAGACTGTTAATGACTTTCCTCCCCCAACCTACAAAGCACCTTCTGCCATAATGAAAGCTACCAGCAGGGAAGATGCTTCAGAGACGGCTCAATTTCTCCATGTCTTGTGACTCAAGTATATAGGTCTTCAACAATGAGGTCTTTCTCAAGTTCTGGTAAGTAACCAAGAGTCATGGCAGTAGCCTGTACTGTGTATGGTGTCTCTGGGATTCTCTTTCTCAGTAGCTGAAAGGAGGGTATTCTACAGATGGCACTGGATTTCTTGGTAGCCTAGGGCTTCTGGAAAGAGCATGTGTCGGGTCATTCCAATTAAACTCTTCTTGTATGTAAGATAGTTTCCATATGGCCTATAAGGTTTCCATATGGCTTTTTCCAACATCCTTGGTGTTAGATATCTCCTATAACCCACCCTCTCATCATCTTCCTCACTAAAACCTTTCTACACCATTGGTGTCTTAGTGTTCTGTCACTATGAAGAGACATCATGACCACAACAACCCTTTTTTTCTTTTTTCAAGACAGAGTTTCTTGGTAGCTTTTGAAACTGTCCTGAAACTTGCTTTGTAGACCAGGCTAGCCTCAAACTCACAGAGATCAGCCTGCCTTTGCCTCCTGAGAGGAGAATTAAAGGCGTGCACCATCACGGTCCAGCGACCACAGCAACTCTTATAAGGAAACTATTTAACTAGGGCTGGCTTATAGTCAGAGGTTAATCCACTGCCATCATGGTGGGGAGCATGGTCATATTCAGGCAGACATGGAGAGGAGCTAAGAGAATTTTACATCTGGATCTGCAGGCAGCAAGAAAAGAGAGACACTGGGCCTGGACTGAGCACCTGAAACCTCAAAAACGTACTCCCAGTGACACAATTCCTTCAACAAAGCCACACCTCCTCCAACAAGGCCACACCTCCTCCAACAAGGCCACACCTCCTCCAACAAGGCCACACCTCCTCCAACAAGGCCACACCTCCTAATCCTTCTCAAATAGTGCCACTCCCTAATGACCAACACTCAAATATATGAGCTGATGGGGGTCATTCCTACTAAAACAACCACACTCACTATTCCCTCTTCCTCTTCATATTGATTACCCCCACTCACTCTTCCTCTTAGAAGTAGCACTGCTCCAACAGCCTTCAAATCATTTCCTTTCTACAGTTTTGCCCCAAACTATCTAATTAGCACTGCCTTTCACTGGCTTCATTTAACTGGGAGCTTGATTTACAGGAGACTTGCTTCTATCACTCAGTATAATGTCAACACCCTCTAGCCCACTGTGTACCCTGAAGCTGAGCAAGCTGAGTTCATTACTCACTGTAGGGGAGAGGGAACTGCATCACAGGGACACACGGGACATCTTTGTAAAAGGGTGTTAGGATTTGTTTTAGGAGTCAAGGTTCTGTTAAGAGACCTGAGGATGGCCTGGTGGTGGTGGTGTACACCTTTAATCCCAGGAATCAGGAAGCAGGGGCAGGTGGATCTCTGAGTTCAAGGCCTGCCTGGTCTACAGAGTGAGTTGCAGGACAGTTAAGGCTACACAGGGAAATCTTGTCTCAAGAAAGAGAGAAAGGAGAGAGAGAGAGAGAGAGAGAGAGAGAGAGAGAGAGAGAGAGAGAGAGATTTTGGGGAAAGGTTTAAGGAATATAAGCTTTACTATGGACTGAATACTGTCAAGAAGTAGGGGTATGAGCCTGGAGCAGTGGCTCAGTGATTAAGAACACTGGCTGCTCTTCCAAAGGAGCCAGGTTCAATTCCCAGCACCACATAGTGGCTCACAACTAATACTCATGAATACATAAGTAAAGAGTGATTCTTACCTCCTACTTACCTGGGAATCATATTAAATATTATCCAGAAGAAGGAAAGCAGCAACAATCATTCATTGCTGTGAAAAGAGGTCATTTGGACATTTTTGTGCTTTGGACACTATCCATATCTTGTAGGCAAACGTGATTACAGAGCAGTTTTTGTCTTGTCTATCATGGTCAGTAGAATAGGCTTGTTATGCTATGTAAAATTACCTATGTTCACTAAAGTCCCCAAATCACTGTGAGTAGGACCATGCATCAATCAGGTCTCAAGGCCAGTTTTTCTCTTTTGTAAATGTTGGTGTGCTTTATCCATATTGTCACGTGTGGTATTCTATGGTCTATTAATTTTTAGCACTCAGCAATTCTGTTTAGTATCCTTTATGCCTCGTTTGTGTGTGTTAGGACTCAACCATATTTCCCTTACTTGCTCTACCCTTTGATCCACGGGTAGAGAGTGCACTGATTGCATCAAGGTTTCTAGAATTTCTCTCTATAGTTTCTTTGTGATTGGAAGCTTATAGGTTTTCATAATGTATGAAGCAAGTTGCTGCAAGCCACAATCATCTCACTGCACTGTGGAGCTTCAGAACCTGCTCCTTCTGTGAAGCTGGTACCCAATGTCTGTTTCTTTCAATCCCCCAGGATTCATTATCCTCATATTTGTCTTTTTATGTCTGGTTAATTGTCCTTAACATAATGCTCTCCAGTTTTTTCCATTTTGCTACAAATCTGAGGATTTCATTCTTTTATTCAGTTGCATAATATCCTATTATGTGTACATATTTATATATTTTTTAGTTTCTTCATGGGAGCCTAGGATTATTCTATACTATAATATTCTAGCTATTGAGAATAACACATGGTAAATGTGAGCATGCATGCATCTGTTGCGCATGCTGAGTTCACTCTGTTTGGACATATCCCCAGAAGGGACCACGCCGATCACATGGTATTTCTAGGCCTCAAAGTCTTGGAGGCACAAATTCTCCCTCCTTCCTACCACAAAGAGGAATAGAACATTCACTGTGTCATATATTTTCTGATTCATTTATAATTAGAGACTTTAGAAAAGTTTAAGATGAAGATGAAAAGGAGACAGGAAAGAGAGGGAGAGGTGGGAGAGAGAGCTGAAGTTCTGAAGAGTGAGGTTCTTAAAAAGTTCAAGAAGAGGCCCAGGGCCTTTGTAGAGGAGATGCCATTTTTCCCCATTGTGAGTGAACCACAAAGACAGGAATTTCTGGATGAGTGCCCGTGGAAGTACTTGTACTTACACTGCTTTAGTGTTAGTCAGCTTGTTATGAATATGACAAAATACCCAAGGTAAACAATCTCTAAGGAAGAAAGATTTCCTTTGGCTTGTGGTCATGCCTCCTTGAGCCTATGGCTGTAGGCCTGTAGTTAGGTTCGTTATGATGGGAGCAAACGGTAGAACAGATGCAGCCAGGAAGCCAAAGGGATGTAAGAGAGGGGCTGGCTGCAATGTTTCCTTCATTGACCTTACTTTCTTTTACTAAAGTTTCCACCTTTTCTGAATATTGCCAAAGGCTGGAGGCAAACACAAGGCATCTGGAGGGGCACTTAGTAGCCAAATAGCAAGAGGTTAGGGGACGCTAACCCTAACCCTAACCCTAACCCTAACCCTAACCCAAAATACTTTATTGAATATTAAGCTTTAACAAACTGTTGTTTATTGTGATATAATTATATTATAATTTACACATCGGACAGCTGACTCATATACTGTATACAATATACAGTTCAATTGCTTTATCACATTAGTTTTGCAATCATGCCCACAAACAATTTTTATAATCTCCCCTGCCAAATTTCTGTAGCCCTTTGCAATCTCTCCCTCAGACCCTTCCCAATTCTAGCACCAGTTCTGGCCGCCCCTAGTTTATAAAAACTGCCCTGAAAACATCCCTGAATTTCTTTGTTTTTTGTTTTTTTTTTAAACTTTATTTATTTATTTATTTGCCTTGATGTTTGCCTGGAACTGGAACTACAGACAGTTGTTAGCTGCCATGTGGGTGCTGGGAATCAAACCCGGGTCCTCTGGAAGACCAGACAGTGCTCTTAACCGCTGAGCCATCTCTCCACCCCCAACATCTCTGAATTTCAAGTCCCAGAAGCTTGCAGTTATTATTTCTGTTCTAATATATTGAAAGTTCAAGGCAGAATCACTGTCAAGCTTTTAACTTTGATGTAATCATTTTTAAATAATCTATTTTCTCTGGGACCCTTGTAAACATCTAAGAATAAAGCCTTCCAGTTTGGGGCAGTTTTCACCAGAGCAAGTAACGGCCTGGTGTAACAGAAATATCAGATATAGGTAGAAAAAGGTAGATAAATATATAGATAATAAATAGGTAGATAGATAAATAAATGATTGATAAGTAGGTAGATAAATAAATGGTGATAAATAGACAGATGATAGATAGGTAGGTAGATAGACAGGTAATTGATAAATAGAGATACTGTGTGCGAGCAGTTCAATTGATGGCTTTATTTGGAGATAACTGACTGTGTATTTAGACTTTTACCTGACTTCGATATCCTGCAATCAAAACTGTTTCTGGATTACCCAAAGTGACAGGAAATAAAGAGAAAAACACAGTAGTGCTCACTCTTGACCCCTCATGCCTCTTAATTTTGAAGTTGCTTTTTCAGAATCAGAAAATAAAAAGCTATTTTTCTGCAATTTTTCTCCTTCAAAATATTTGGATAATACATAAGGGCGACTAAATGGATAGTTCGAATCCACTGTGAAGACAGCCGGGCAGTCAAGAAAAGCTGAGAGAAGAGTCCAAATGTCCTTGGAGTACCTGGAAATTACACCTGGCAGCCAGCAACCTTTTGTGCCTCTTTGTTGTAGTGTCCTTCCCCCTCCCATCCCCCCCCAAGCGGGCTTTCAAGGGTGCCTTTATTACACTGATTACTAAATTAGTGTTGAATTTAATGAGAGAGATCTGTCCTTTTATTTGTGCCTTTTCCCTTCTTCTTCTTACTTAAAAAAGAAAAAGGATCAGCATCACAAAAGCTTTGTACATTTCTAGTTTGCTTTTGATGATGTGACCATTTGCTCTCATCCATCTCCATGGTAATAGGCTTCCTCCACCCCCACTACTCCAGGCCTCTGAGGCTTACTAGGCTTTGGGAGTTGCAAGCTAAAATAATGCAGAGAAACAAATTGGTCTCTGTAAATAGGCCCTATCTTCAAAGCCTTTTGAATTTTCTTCAGAATGTGATCCATTTTTTTTTTTTTAACTCCTGAGCTTGGAAATAGGAATATCATAGATAAAATATTTGAAAGTAAAAATTTGCATCTCAACAAACTCAGTAAGTATTCATATCCAAGATAAGACTTGGACAGGATTTTAAAACTGGAAAAGGTTCAGGTTTCATTTGGTCCAAGATGCAGATACTTGAGGAAACTGAGGCTCAAAGTAATTGGTTGTCTTGTATTCAGGCATAATTTGGGGCCAGAATTTAAGCTTCCCAGCAGGATAGGCCTCTCACTCTGTTCTTAGTATTACAACAGTGCCAGTCATGATATTAGTAACAGTAGCTATCACTCATAGTGATAATAAGTACAAATACATACACAAATAACAAATATAAGGTATACTGAAAATGAAAGCAATTGTTATGCCCATGCTGAACAACTTTTTACCATAACACAAAAGAATTTTGTTGTAGTTTGAGACAGGGTTGTATTATGTAGCCTTGACTGATCTCAATTTCACAGAGATCCCCTACCACATCTGTGTGTGTGTGTGTGTGTGTGTGTGTGTGTGTGTGTGTGTGTGTGTGTGTGTAGTTTAAGACAAGATTTTTCTGTGTAGCTTTGGAGCCTGTCCTGGAATTCGCTCTGTAGATCAGAGTGGTCTCGAACTCACAGGGATCTGCCTGCCTCTGCCTCTTGAGTGCTGGGACTAAAGGTGTCCGCTGCCACCACCTGGCCACATCTGTTTTTTAACTTGACCTCTTTTTTAAAAAAAAATAATAATAATCTTGTGACTTTAAAATTATGTTATTTTAAAGAATAAACACATAGAACTAACTCACTAGTATAAACATAACATCTACACAAACACACACATCTACATAAAAATATATATTTTGTAGTATATAAATAAAGATAATAACAGTGATAGCCTCTGGGTAGTTGTAGTTAACTTAAATGTTCTTTATTACATAGTGTTTTTTGGGGGGGGTTGGGAGTGTAGTTCAGTGTAGAGTCTTGTCTAGCTTGGATTAAATCCCTGTAGTTGCAGAAAACGTGGTGTGGTTTTAATCTCAGCACTCTGGAGGGAGAGGCAGAAGGAAGAAATTCCAGGGTAATCCTTGGCAATTTAGTAAATTGAAGATCAATCCAAGATAAGAGATACTCTGCCTCAGAGGGAAAATTTGGTTTTTTTTTTTTTTTTGTGTGTGTGTGTTTAAATATGTTTTAGTATAAAATTTGTATTATTTTTTCATAGAAGAAAAAAGTATTTTGTTTTTAGGGAAACAATACTTAACATATTTGATGCATAAAAATGTAAGTCACAGGTCTGGTAAAATAGCTCAGCTAGTGCCACCAAACCTCAAGACCTGAGTTGGGACCAGGGAGCCGCATGGTTGACGGAAAGATGTGAGTCCTTGTAAAGCTGACCTCTAGTCACATGACACCATGGCATGCACACAGCTCTACACAAAATGAATATGCTCAAAACTTTAAATTATTCCCACCTGGCCCAATATTTGTAGGAAAATATTCTTTTCCTACAAAATATGAAATAATCTATGATTAAAAACAGCTATTGACATTATAACCCTGTTCTGTCTACTAGGAGTTGGTGCTGGGGACTGTAATGGCTGTTTTTCTTTCACAGAATGGTGGTGAGTTTTCCTCAGGCAGGAACAAATTTACTGACTCTACTTGTAGATTAAAGATGTACTCTTTAACCTTAAGCCTTGGATAGCATTCGATAGCCCTTAGCTCATTGAAGACCTGCCTTGTTAAGATACTTTGTTGGTTTTAAAGACTTTTCATAGGTCCACAAACAAAACTCAAAAGATCAACTGCATCTCAGAAAATATGGACCACCTTCTGGGAAAAAGTGATATGTAAGAAAAACAACAGCAGACCACAGTATGACACATGGGAAAGGTTCCTGGAGCAGTGCATTGTGGGTGACAGATGCTGAGAAAACGTACTGTGATCCTAACTGAGAGATGCTACTAGGGCTTGGGTGTAGCATGAGATTCAGTCAACCAGGTATTCAAAGCAGAACCTGCTACTTAGAAAGTATCACCTACCTGGTCCATGTGAACTATCACAAAGTACTTAGTTCTCTGGCATTGTTTTCTCTACTTGATTACAGTTCAGATCCAACAGTTTTTTAAAAATATTTTATTTCTATTTTATGTGAATTGGTGTTTTGCCTGCATATATAACTGTGTCAGGGTGTCAGATCTTGGAATTACAGACAGTTGTTAGCTGCCATGTGGATGCTGGGAATAGAATTCAGGTCCTCTGGAAGAAAAGTCAGTGTTCTTAACCCCTGAGCCATCCTCAGCTTTTTAAATTACTATGTTAATCCTGTTTTAATCATTGTTACACAAAGCTAGTGTTTGAAATTTGAGAAAAGATCAAATGATTACAGCTTCTTATACATGTTACTTAAAGATTTTCCTGGAAACAAGTCTAATTGAAAAGAGAGGAAAAGGCAAACAGAAAATATAGCTTATCCTGGGACATTAACACTCATCGGGAAGTGACTATCTTGAATAAGGAGTCCAAAGACATCTCTTGGTTATTGCTCCAAGCTCCTTCCTTCTGTTGTGGTTAAACCCAAATCCACAGGTCTGTCCCTGGCTCTTCTGTTCCCTTCACTCCAGAATTCAGCTTATCAGCACATGTTACATCTGCCTTCCCTACCCTCATCTCTTCCTTGACTTCTGGCCTCTCCTCCACAGCAGATCCTCCGGTCTCAGTCCCAACATCTCTTGCACCTCCCCCCCCTCCCCGACCCTCACCCCTGCACATTTTCTCCATGGCAGCCAAACGTAAAGCACCAATCAAGTCATGGATGCACTCTCTCTGCTAAAAGTCTGACCACCTTTCACCTAGAGTGTCTACTTGAGGTAGGTATGGTGGACCATCTCTTCCTCCTTTTCTTCTCTAGCTCTGAGAATCTCCATGTAACTTTTTCTTCCTTCCTTCCTTTCTTTTCTCCTTCCTTCTCTTCTTCCTGCCTCTCCTTTTTTTTTTTTTTTTTTTTTTTTTTGGTTTCCTGAGACAAGGTTTCTCTATATAACAGCCCTCTCAGCCTCAAGATAGTTCTTACTCTCCATATGTTCCCTGTGTACACAGACCTTGCATAAAAACTTCTCTGGGTTTTTGCTGTTTTATTTTTGCACTACCAAGTATTTTAATCACCCACAGCATGCAAGTGTGCCCGATGCCCTATTGCACTCCCACTCACCCTATCAAAAATGGCATCTTGAGCCTCCTTTCTCTCCTATTCTTTTATGGTCCTTATCATGAGTTGCAATATTTTATGTTATTTAATGTTTGTCTTGTCTCTGGAAGGCAAATTCCACAAGGAATAATGTGGTCTTTCTTGTCACCCAATAGCAGAGTAGTTATTCACATGGAGAGGTCATCCAGCACCTATCTGAAGAATGAATGAATGGTTTCATCGTTATTGAGTGTGAACGATTTTGAAAATGAGGGCCCACATGACGGCTACTGGCATGCCTGTGGATATAAGTCAGCAAGCAGCCTGGGCTGAAGTGACAGGTTGCATGTAACTGAATAAACGTGGATGTTTCAGTGGTGCCTGTAGATATCTAGGGTGTAACTTCTGTGGCTAAGAGATCAGACCACCTTAAAGATCCTGTATGAAATGCTGTGCTTCTTTCCTGTAATCACTTAAGGAAAGCGTTTACTGCCCCCTGCAGGCGGATACCTAGTTGAAGACAGAGACTCACCCTATATTTAGCAAGTGATTTGCATACTGGTCATCTGTAAAATAACTGCTGAATTGAATAAAGTTCATGATTTTCAATTTAATACTTGGATTATGTTTTGAAATCTTAGTGTATATATGTGTGTACGTTTGCAATACCTAGTTTGAAGTTACCAAACTTGAGAGATGGATCCAAATTAATTTATTGCAACTCCAGTGAAAAGGAGTAGCACTCTTTTATTATTATTTTTATTTCTTTTATTTTGAGATAGGGTCTCACCATGATGGCATCAACTCTTATAAAAGAAAACATTTAATTGGGGTGGCTTGCAGTTCAGAGGATTACTCGTGCTGGGTAGCATGGTGTCTGAAGAAGGAGCTGAGAGTTCTACATCTTGACCCGAAGGCATCACGGAGATTGTGAGCAACACTGGACGTAGCTTGAGCATATGAGACCTCAAAGCCCGCCTCCACCGTGACACACTTCCTCCAACAAGGCCATACTTCCCAATAGTACCACTCTCTATGGGCCAAGCATTCAAACACATGAGTCTATGGAAATCATATCTATTCAAACCACTGTAAGAACATGGGGTAGGCAAGTGGAGAGGGCAGAGTCATGAAGTCACACTACAGTGCTTCAGTTGGGAGAGCTGTGGGAACAAATCTTACCTCATCCACCTCTTGCCAGGGTCACCCAGTGACTGAACTAAATCACAAGTCAGTGAAGGAAAGAGCTGATACCTGGTGTGTAGGCCAGAGGTAGAAGAGAGAAACATCATCTGAGGAGGCAGGAATGAGCTACCCGGCATGCCAAATACATCAAGTGCAGGGTCCAAATGACCATAAGACATCACAATGTAAAAGATGATAACCTCAGGCTATCCCTCTTTTAAGAACAGATCTAGCCCAATGTGATGGCACATAACTTTAATCCCAGCACTCAGGAGGCAGAGGCAGGTAGATCTTTGAGTTCAGGGCCAGCCTGGTCTACAGCGTGAGTATTGAGGGCTACACAGAGAAATACTGTCTCGAAAAATCTAAACCAAACCAAACCAGGCCTAGACAGAACTTAAAAGCTAGCTAAGTCTTTGTCATTACTGGAATTTACTCTAATATATTCATAGTAACAGAACAGTGGCAGAGCAAAGACTCTCACATGTTCTTTTACATTAGCCCCATAGAGACAGAGCCTAAGCCATCTTTCTTTACGTCTGGTTCTTTTGAGTAATAGATTGACTTTGGGTCCAGATTCTCATGGGGAAACTGTCTCAATAAGGGATTGTCTATACTGGTTTTGGCCTGTGGACATATTTGCAGGAGACTGTCATAATAATATTTAAGTGATTTGAGAAAACCCAGACCAGGGTAGGTGACCTCACTCCCTTACTCAGGAGGCCCTGAACTGTGTAAGAGTCAGTCAAATCCAGTTGAGTACAAGCAGGCACAAGACCACTGTGCAGTCTTTTCTATCTGCCCTTGGCTGTGAATGTCACGTGGGTATCTATTTGGAGTTTCTGCTGCTTTGATTTTCCCCCTACATCAGCCTGTACCTGGAATTGCAAGCCTCAAAAAACCTTTTTATCCCTGAGTTTTTTAGTTTTGTTTTGAGACAGACATTTCCTGGCTGTCCTGCAACGTGCTATGTGAACCAGGATGGTCTTGAACTCATAGAGCTCTTCCTGCCTCTGCCTCTGAGTGCTGGGATTAACAGGATGTGCCACTGTGCCTAGCTTCTAAATTGCTTTTTGTCAAGATATTTTATCTTAGCAGTGGAAATAGAGCACAGAGCAACAGTCCCCCACCCTACCTGTATGCATGTCTCAGGCACTGTGCCAGTGTTTGCTAATTCCTGAGACATTGACTTCCCAGGATTCTTAATGGAGAAATTAGAATTCTGAAGAGATTCCCAGAAGTCCCTTGTTATGCTCTGGTGGGGGTTTTCTGTTTGTTTAGTTGATTTGTTTTATCTGTCTGGTTGTTGTGTCTTCCTTCTACGTTATTCTACATAGTTTTTTGGTCAGCCTGACACACGTTACGGTCATCTGGAAAGAGGGAATGCCTGGTGAAGAATTGTCTCCATCCAAAAGCCTATAAAGCAAGTCTCTGGGGCCATTTTCCTGGCTGATGACTAATTTTGAAAGTCCCCAGCAATACTACCCCTGACTGGTGGTCCTGGGATCCTTCAGAAAGCAGACTGAGCAAGCCAGTAAGCAGCGCCCTCCATGGCCTCTGCATCAGCTCCTGCCTCCAGGGTCCTGTTCCGACTTCCCTCAGTGATATACTACAACTGTAAGATGAAATAAATAAACTTTCCTTCATAAATTGCTTTTGACCAAGCACTAGATTACTACAACAGAAAGCAAATCAGTTCAATTGCTTTTAACTAACAACTTTGCCCATTGTGGTCAATAGTGAGTTCTTTCTTCTGTAATAAAAATATGCTAAAAGTTTGTAAGGTGTTCTGGAAAACAGAAGCCCAAGTAAGCAAAAGCCTGAACCCAAGGTAAAACAGTGGTGATAAATGCATGGGTTTGGGGTCTATTATTGTTGTTGGCACATATAGGTCAAATTTATCGTACATCTTAATGTTGTATAAAAATAGTCTTTACCTGGCATAGGCACTTGATAACAGAGAATGTTAAAACAAAGAAATAGTGCAAAATAATTACCAAGTAAAATAAAAAGATACTAGGACAAGTGTGTAACACTGAAAGGCTTTGGTTTGAGACAGGGTCTCAGGAACCCAAGCTGGCCTCAGACTCTGAGGCTGAGGATAACCCTGATCTCCTTGATCTCCCTGTCCCCACCCTCCCACGTGCAAACATAGAAAGGACAAGCCACCACTTAGCAGTTGTCTTTTTCCTTTTTTAAAAATTTTTACTTATTTATTATGTATTATGTATGTTTTGTCTGCATGTATCCCTACAGGCCAGAAGGGGGCACCAGATCTCATTACAGAGGGCTGTGAGCCACCATGTGATTGCCGGGAATTGAACTCAGGATGTCTGGAAGAACAGCCAGTGCTCTTAACCGCTGAGCCATCTCTCCAGCCCATCTTTTTCCTTTTTTAGACTTATTTTTATTGTTTATGAGTGTGTGCATGCATGGGAGGCTAGAAGAGGCTGTCAGATCCCCTGGAGCTTGAGCTACAGGCAGTTGGTTACAGACACATGGGTGCTGGAAAAGAAACTCTGGTCTCTGGAAGAACACCAAGCACTCTTAACCCCCAAGCCACCTCTCTAACCCTACTGCTGATATTTTTAAAAACAAAATTTAAAGAAACATTTTCAATCCCCATTCACTGCATCACAGTTCAAGAAATCGCCAAGAAACAGAAGCCACCTTGGCGTCTATCTTTGTAAAAGTGTGGTACAAGCAAAACTGGAAGCTCCAGAGGCATAGTAAAGAACAGGGTTCTGTCCCTGGGTACAGGACAGGCAGACTGGGGATCCTCGGGCTGAGTAAGCCAGAAAGACAAGTTCCCCACAATCTCAGCTACCATGGAATCTAAAACTGTAGATCTCATAGGAGCTAAAAGTGAGGCGATGGTTGTAAAAGTCTAGGAGACAGGGAGAGATGTGGAACAGTTGCCAAATGTGAGCAGTAACCAGAGGCTCAAGCATCCCTGCTGAGCTAGTGGACAGGTCGGCCACAGAAAACAACGTCTCTTCTGCATTTCAAAAAGCTGGAAGAAAGATTCTGAAAGTTTCCCGGAAAGCAAGGGCCAGTGTTTGAGGGGATGCGGATGTTTAACTTGATTTAAGCATTTCATGATATATGCTCACGGAAACTTTGCACCAATCCATTAATAGGTACATTTAAAAAAATTACTGCATTTAAAATTTTATTTTTATTCATGTGGGCGTATGTGGGCATTTGCATGCCACAGCATGTGTATGTAGGTCAGAGGACAACTTGCTGGAATTAATTTCCATCTTTCCACTGCAGGATTGACTTTAGGTCTTTAGGCTGGTGTGGTGATATGTTATATATTTAATAAAACCAGTCTGGAATATCAGAGATCCACCCACAGTCAATCCAGGAGGATCAGAGAGTGATAGGTAACTCATGCCTTTAATTGGTGGGGGGACCGAGAGTGGTGGCTCCTAGGCAGGCACTGGTGGTGCCTTGCCTTTAATCTATAACTCCAGAGACAGAGATCTTTCTGTGTTTCTGTGAGTTCAAGGCTAACTACCGAATAGTAGTAGCCCATGCCTTTAATCTTAACCTGGATGTGAAATGACTGGGCAAGAAGGTATTTAAGGCTGGTGCAGGAAGACAGATGAGGCAGTAGAAGTGACAAGGAGCGAGGCTGAGGAAGCTGGAAGGTAGCTGGGTGAGATTTGATATTTCAGCCTTTCCCTGATATCTGGTTCAGAGTTTCATTTAATACAAGCAGAATTCGTGCTACAGCCTTGGCAGCAAGTGTTTTTATCCACCAACCCATCTTACTGGCCCACAATGATTTTGTTTTGCTTTGTGTTAAACATACCAGTTAAAATAAATTTAATTTGAAAGAAAAGGAAAAAAACCCCACATTTTTGAGAACTCCAAAATCCGATTGAGAGGGCAAGGGGCAGCCTTCTCATCCCATTCATTTAACTAGAAGGAAAAGCTGGCCAAAAGCAATGGAAAGTACATGAGGTATGAGTACTGCATCCACGCGTCCTGATAAACGTTCCTGCCTGCCTCACTGCCTACTGATGCTCTTAGTTCTTAGTCTGTGGAGCACCTGAAGGCTTAGTGTGTGTTTCCGTTACCCATTCACCTGTTCTTCATAGGGATGAAGATGATTTCTTTTCTCTCTGGCTGTTGTTTTTATTTCTTCCTTCTTTTAAACTTGTCTTCCTCAAAGCAAATTCTTCTTTCAATCACTCTGTTTGCACCATGAACGCTTACACTTTGAGTGCTAATCAAATCTGCTTTACACCCTGTAGTGTCTCTCCTAATTTTGTATTTCTCTCTCCACTGCTATTATAGCTTGTGTTTATAAAGTAATTATACTGTGATTTTTTTCATTCATCTCTGTGTATATCCTTTAAGTGTTTTGCAATTGAAATCCTCCTCATTTTTTATTGTAAAAGACAGTTTCTTGTTGGAGAAAATTTAATCATTTCTACTATTTTTCTTCTGCTGCAAATTGCCAGAAAACACATCACAGACTATACTGATGGCATCCACTGTGTCTCCCGAGCTATACTTGTTGTTTCTTCTCTCTCGGGGTTGAAATCTGCACAGCATTTGCTTCGTCTGTTACTTCTGTTTGATGCTTCAAGCGCTCCAGCATGTTTGCTACAGTAGAGTGATGTGGTGTGCCTGCCTGGAACAACCTGAGGTTCTCCACTACTGCTGTCTCCACAACTACCTGTGGCTACAGAGGATTCCAAACTAGTAACATCCACTAAAAACGTTAAATGTCATCACTTGTAGAAAGAATGATAACATTTTCCCTTGGGTTTTAGCTGATTTTAGCTCCCCCCCACCAAAGGTTCAGAAAAATATCAACAATTAAAGGAAAGCATTCCCACACTAGCAGCTGAACCCATCAACCAGATCCCAGCTCCCATGTGTTAGCACAAGTGGTCAAGGTACATGCAATGGCATTGAAGAAAACAGTGGTGTTTCTGGGGACAGGGTTGGTCCATTTCATCAGTGTTGAAACTTGGTGGTATGTAACCAAAAAAGTAAGCAGCTAACAGTGACTCAACTGAGTTACAAGTCTATTTCTCTGTCACATCAAACACTTTGAGAGGATAGATAGTACCATCCACTCTGCTTGCCGCCACACAGAATCTTTATGATGTTTCCCAGGTGCCCATCTCCCATTTTTGCCATTCCTGCTGCCCTGGCAGGGTCTTAGGATCCCAGTTCCTCCAGTAGCTCCAGCTGCATTTTGAGGTATGAAAAAAATAAAATCTAAGGAATGTTGTCCATGTCCTTGCAAAGACACATCTAGGAAACTCCAATGAATGTTTCCGTTTGCATCCAGATACATAGCCATACCCAGCTTCTGGTGAGTCAAGAACATGGAAGTTTAATACCAGGACACAATGCCCACCCAGTTACTGAGGATCCTAGGAGTGAGCTACTGAAGCATCTTTCCCAAGCAGTGACAGAGGACCTGGTACTTGAATGATGACCAGATGCCTCAGGCAAGGTAAAGTGAAGATAGGAATGGTGATTTCATAAACAAAAAAGGCTGAAGATATAGTTAAATGGTACAACAATTGCCCAACAAATGTAAGATTGTTGGTATACACACACACACACACACACACACACACACACACACACACAAACACGCACGCATGCACGCACTGACTCACTATCATACACCAAGGAAAAACTGGAGCCTGAAATGTAATGAGAAAGAAAGAAATCAGAGCAGATGAATGTGGCAGATGGGTAATGACTGGACCATAGAGCCTCTATCCATCCTCATCACCACAGTTTTCTTTTTCTTTTGTTCTTTCTTCCTTTCTTTTTACTAAGACTTTTAATTGTACTAATTTGGTTTTTTTTTTAACAATTTGTGTTATTAGTTATTTTTATTTCTAGATGAATGTGTCTTTGGAAGGCATGAGAAGGCATCAGATCCCGGAGCTGGAGTTATAGGTGGCTGTAAGTCACGAGGCAAGTGTGTTGGGGACCAAACTCAGGTCCTCTGGAAGAGCAGCAGGCACTCTCCACCACAAAGCCATCTGTCCAACCCTGGTACTTAATTTTAAACAAGAGAATCCTGTCCTAAATGTTTCTAGAATACTTAGCTTATAGTAGATAATTAACAGGTTAGAAATACTTGGCTCTTCATTTTGATTTCATTCCCTGTGACGTAATAGATTGCATCAAATCAAAATAAATTTGTCTGTAGGCAACATACAAATTATGTTTGTTCATTATTTGCTTGAATGAGAAACAGATACAGTCCTACCATATCCACAGTGGAACATATGATTTCTGTAGGGTGTTTTGGCCTCAGCAGATGCGAGGATTGATTTTTCTGTCTCTGTCTCTGTCTAATAGGTAAGAGGAAATAGTATGTCTGTTCTCACTGTCACTATGTGAGAGTCAAGAAAAGGGCTGAGGATGTGGCTTAGCTGTGCAATACTTGCCTAGGATGCACAAAGCTTTGAGTTCAGTCCCCGACAGGAGAGGTGACACATGCCAGTGATCTTAGCATTTGGGAGATGAAGCATAAGAATCAAAAGTTCAAGATTATTCTTACCTAAGTAATGAGTTCAAGGCCAGCCTGTGATCTATAAGGCTGTCTGTAAAAAAGAAGAAAAAGGGGACAAAGGAATTTGTTTAGATAGATTTCTTTATTCACACCTTCTTTATTAACCTATCTTTTTTATTAATTGGAAAGTCAAGCATTTGGTAGGACTCGTTTTTATATAGTTGACTAAGGCAACATCCTCATTTATAAAATAGCCTTTGAATTCTTTGTAGTTTTTGCTCTTCCAACAACGGTCAAGAAGCAACCCAAGTCTACTCGGAGGAATCACCGCAAATACCTGTCTCTCGTCGCCCTCTAGTGGAATTGTGGAGCGTAACATCGAAAATCTACCTGGCTTCTCGCTTGCTCTCCTGTGGGTGTCTGGTATTCTCCCATCTTCTCTTAGGCTGATTTGCGTCGCTATGTGACTGACACCTGCCTCCTTCCCCGCTCTATGTTGTGCGCTCTCTGTTTTCTAGTATAGTAAATGAAGGGATGTGAAGCCTTGGGTGTTCCCTTGATTGACTGCAGTGAGAAAAGAACATACCTGCGATGCTTTAAATCAATTTATGCTAGTTAATTTTGACTCTTTTTAAAAAGTATAACATATATACAGACAAGTACACACATTTTTAAAGTGCATGGAGCTCAGTGGACCTTCAAAAGTGATCACACCAAGAAACAGACATTCTAGAATCTCAGAATCATATCTATTCTCTTTCTGGTCTCTGTCTTGTCTATGCTGACCACAGTGGTAACTTGAATATTGTAGATTCTTTCATTTGCTTTGGATTCTATAAACACATACTCAAGGAAAATGTATCATTTTGCATGTCTCTTTTGATTAAATGTTACCTTTGTGAGTCTCATTTATGTGGTTGTGTGTTGAGTTTTGAAAACTGAGTCCACGGGGCTGGAGAGATGGCTCAGCGGTTAAGAGCACCATCTGCTCTTCCAGAGGACCCGGGTTCGATTCCCAGCACCCACATGGCAGCTAACAACTGTCTCTAGTTCCAGTTCCAGGCAAACATCAAGGCAAATAAAAAAAAAAAAAAAGAAAAAGAAAACTGAGTCCAAAGGTGTCAAACTAAATTTCCTGTAAAAACTGCAAAAGGACTTTTTAAAGTATTCTAAGTGATGGGCTTGAAGTTAAATTGAGTTTGCTTCCATTTGCTTAATCAGTCAGTAAAGTGTCCACAAAGACACTAAAGCTGCTTCTGTTCCTTCTTCACTGTTCCTACAGCTCAAATACCCCAGGAAGTCTGTACCTCTGTGGAGCTGTAGCATGTTCAGCAAATGCTTCAGTCCTCTGTGCTGGCATAGTGTGTGGAGGAGTAAGATGCTCACCTGGGGGCAGGCAGGAAACAAAGAGAGAACCCTGAGCAACCCAGAACAATATGCCGGTCTACCTCCACCTCAAGAGCTTATTTCCCCCAAGTACATCCACCTTCTATAGTTCTCAGACTGTCCCCAAATCGCATCACCAGCTGGTGGCCAGCCTTCCTATAATGAGCCATCTGAGACCATTTTGTACCTAAATCACATCAAGCCTTTTCTCTTTGTCTCCAGGAAGAAGGACTGGTTATTTTATTTTTATTGTATTTTATATTTTATTTTATTTTTAGTATGATGGAAACAAAATCTTTGGAATTGAGTGAGTTCTTTAAAAAAAAATCAAAGTGGTTATTTGTAGTGTGTTGAAACTAAAGAAAAGTTCAATTCTGATTTGTGAAATGGAGTCTATTATATTGAATAGACAATAACACAACACACAATATACAAGACATAACAGTAGATACAACAACAGCAAAAGATGCCTACATACATATTTTGAGTACTTTCGGTCTTGGAGGTCTGTGCTATATGGTAGATAGGCATAGCAACCGTGTCAGCTATCTTTATGAAGGGCCCTAGAGAACTTTTCTAATATAATTTTAGCCTGCTGTTCAATTGCTGGGAAATTAATAATTACCAAACTATATATTTTAGATTTTATTTTATTTTTATTTAATAATTTAATATTTTTGTTTTATGTATGGGGTGTTTTTCCTGCATGTATTGTCTGTGTACCTGATGCCTGATGTACATGTATGCCTGATGCCCATGGAGGTCAGAAGAAGGCATAAGATCTTCTGGGAATAGAGTTACAGATGTTTGTGAACCTCTATGGGGTGCTGGGAATCGAACCTGGGTCCCTGGAAGAACAACCCACCTTTTAAGCACTATCTCTTCAGCCCTTGGTATGGATTTTAAATATCTCTTTTATTTCTAATTATGCAGAAATTTAGTTGAGGAGGTTTTACTTGTCCTGTGTGGTAGTTTAAAAGCGTTTAGAAAAGAGCAAAAACCAGGAGTGGAAATGGCCAGTCAGCATCTGAATGTACAGTTTTAATTACTCATGCAAGTGAGAAGACTGGCCACTCTACACCTCATTTCCTGAAGGTCTGAGGCAGGTATTAGAGCCTTTTAGCAGGAGTGGGTGCCACTGCAGTTGGCCCAGTTCTTTGCAAATGCTCTCCAGCTCCCGGGATCTTCAACATTGGCCCTTCCATCTCCCTGTCCATTTGTTGTCTTTAAGGAGACATGGGCCTGAGTGTGCTGATACTGCTAGTAGTCTTCCATGTCCCCATTATTTGAACATTCTTGGTCTCCGGCTCTAATCTGTCTTTCCCTCCACTCACCCCTCTATGCTGACATTGCCCACTCTGCACCACATCTGGCCTTGTGTTGCCGTGGTGCCAGCAATGTTCTTCTGTTCCATTGTTAGCTTCTCATGCATATTTTATAACTCATCTCAAATGTTATACTGAAATAGAAAATTTCCCTCCAGGATTTTTCCCTAACCAGAGTGAACCCACATATGTCCTCTCCATTTCCCACAAGCCTCACATTAACTACCTCTGACCTCCTCTGTTAGACTCTGAGGGAAGGCCCTACCCTACCCTTCTTGCCATTAGAACCTAAAACCAGAAAAGAGACAAGTAATAGTACTCAGAACTGCCAGAGAAGCCTTCATATAACTGAACCTTAAGCTGTAGCTCTAACATTACATTGTCCAGAACTTGGACACTTCTCCATATGCGATGGATTTGTTCCATGGTTCCTGCCCATCAAACTGAGGTAGTCTGATCCAGGGCATCATTGTTGCTGTCATTGTAATATACCTATGCTATACATCATTGAGATGTGACAGACATATATGTTGAACTTGATCTCACCCCATGTGCAACGAGTGTCCCCACCCCACACGGGTTTCAGTGGTCAGTTCTCCTTGATTTATATTCATTTCCCAGGTATACTAATTGCTAATGATAGTGCTGACCTTCACAAGGAGGGGTGGTATTAACTATGATCCTCACCTCGTTACGTGTCAAAGCTGTAACATTTACAAGACAGTCACTCACTTTTCTCACATGAACTCTGGATTTGCCCAGAAATATCTGAAAACTTTAGACATCTTCAGACCTCATCCTGTAAGAAGCAGAGTGAGCATGAATTTTTCAGTTGTGCCACATAACTCATAGCTAGCCAGTCTTAAATTCGCTGAGCTGCCTTGCTTGTTTCCTATTGGAGGAAACTGCAGCGTTGATGCTTGCCTATGGTGTGAGATTTATAGCGCCACCTAGTGGCTTACGCATGCTTTCTACAATGATGGAATTCTTAGGGAACTTGTATGGTATAATAAACCTAATGTTGTCAGCCATTCTGATTTGTGGAAAGGCTTTGGGTCCTTTAACCTCTTAGTTATGCATGCTATAGGACAACAGATAGATCTAAAAGGCAAATTAAGGCCCTGGTTTCAATTCAAACCAGTCCTCTGCACTGAGAATGTTCACCAACACATTATATTAGCTTTTTATATATTTGTGAACTTTCTGTTAATCATTAATGTTTTATATACATTTGATGAAAAATGTACCCAGTTAAAGACTGATAGAATGTACGATGTATTGTATGAATGCACGTTACTTTATGTAAATTTATATTTCAGTATATCATCTTACCTATAACAAAAGTAGAAAACATTTTATCCCCCTTGTTTAAATCTCATTTTATGGCTTCAATATCTTATCATGTTTTCTGAGGAAGTTCTGTAATCCTTTTGTTAATGGATTACATTAATAAGAATAAATTAAACTTATTCTTAGATATTTTGAGTTGTTATCAAAATGAAGGTGTTATTTCTCCATTCCAACTGTAGGTGCTTGGCTCAAATTTTGTGTGTTTGTATTTAAGTCAGTGGTAAAAAAAACTCTGATGGGGTCTTTACTCAGATCTCTTGACATTTTGTTGTTTTTCTTTCTGTGTTTCAGACTCTAAGGCAATTTTACTGAACTTTGTCAATTCTGAATTTTCTTCCAAAAATTAATGTGGCTATGGTTGCACACATTAATTTTATTATATTAATTTTATTTTGTTTGGCCTGTGTCTTAGGCACATTATTAGCTATTTTTATTTTAATTTAACTTATTTTTATTAATTTGTTTTGCTATGTGGCCCGTGACCCCTAGCTCACCTGTAGTCCTACATATTTCTTCTTTGGCGGCCGGATGGAGACTGTCTTATTTTGCTCTTTTTTAATTTGAACCTAAATATTTCTTGCCACACCCCATTGAGGGGTCTAGATTCTGTGATGTCACAAGCACTTCCTTGGGTAACCTATGAATCCCACTATACTAGTTGACAATGAACCTAAACTATAGGCCAAGCAGTTTGTAATTAAAATAAGCCTCTGAGTAATTATTTTATAAATGGCTGTAGGACCATAGGTGGGAGAGATTCCTCCAGACTGTGGGCCTGGATGGGACAGAAAAACTTCTGGTTACATAGAAGGGACATAATCTGAATAAACATGTCTCAAAAAAAAAAAAAAGACATGAAAATGTCACAAATCCCATATGAGATACTAACATGCCCAGCATTTACAGAGGGTGGGTGTTAAGTTTCCTCTTTCTCAGCCAGCTGGAAACAGGCTTGATTCCGACTGAAAGTGAAGCCAGAGCTAAGAGTTGTAGCTGTTAACATGGTCAGACTCTCGGTTGCACTGGTTCTGCCTATTTTCTTCTGAACTCCTAAACTACCATCCTTAACAATTCTGGGGCAAAGGTTCCAAAGTCAAACACAGGAATGTGGTAGCCATCATTTCGTTCTACACAGTGCTTGGGATTCATTCTGTACGCTTTGTTTTTCCTGGGGTAATTGGATACTGTGTAACAGGAAGCTGCACTGCAGCTATGGGATGAAAGGTTAATCATTGCTCACTTCCTGTCCATTCCTAAACAGCAGTGTGTGGGGAGGGAGGCAATGCATCTCACATCCCCCAGAGAAATGGATCAATGATTTCACAGAAATGAGAATTCTAGAATAAATATATACTGATAAAGTATTTAGTTCTTAGCTAATTTTTTCATTATAGTCTCCCACAAATTGTCTTACCACAGAAGCTTAATTGAACAATTATTGACCATTTGTCACACTGAAAACCTTCTTACCCCTGTTCCCTTGTTTGGACTCATGTTTTTCTGGCCATGACATTGCCCCTTCTTGATATTACACGATAAAAAGAATAGGCTGTCACATGCCATGCACAGTTACATTTATAGAAGTAAAGACCGGGGAGCTGGGTAAGATGGCTTGCTGCTCATGTGTGAAGACCCCAATTCGGATCCCCAGCACCTACATGAAAATCTGGGTGTGGCTGTGCATATCTATAATCCCAGAACTGCTAGGCAAGGACACAGGAGGACCCCTGGGATGCTGGTCAGCCAGTCTGGCTCCAGCTGCAGTAAGAAACTCTGTCTCAAACTGTGGAGGGTAAGAAATGGCTGTGGTTTGTTTCTCTATCTTTCTGATAGCTCATCTTTCCCCCAATATCTGTCTCCGGTTATAATACCAAATAGATTTTGTGCAAACATTACAAATACACTACACACTTCACACCTTTACACACTCAGAGTGCACACATACCCATATAGGATATTCCTACAAACTTACCTCACACATATTCTCACACACTTACACAGTAACACGACACACACACACATACAAACTAAAAACATACTACTCACATATTACATGCTTACATATACTCAAAGACAGTGACCCACACATATTCTCAATGCACATTTACATTCACTCACAATGTAGGTTGTCACACTTGTGAGGCAAACACTTTACCAACTGAGACATTCCCCAGCCTCAGTATTTTTTGGTGTGTGTGTGGGTTACTTAAGAGTGTTATCAGTTGTGGTCTTTGTAGATGATAATGTTGTACAACAATGTGAGAAGGTTGGGCATGCTAGATTCATCTCTGAAATCAAGTGAGAAATCACTTTTACAAAATTACATAAGACTGATATCAGCTTGTCTGTATTATATCACCAGCTTCTGTTGTTTTTAGAAGACAACTTTGTGAATTTCCCCTCCCACCTTAATGGGGTCCCAGGGATTGAACCTTTACCCACTCAGCCATCTTGCCAGACCAAATGTCACCCATATATTCATTCTTCCCAATCTAAATTTCTACTTGGAAGAAGCTGATATCACTTTCCATTGTTAATGCAGAAAACCCGAGCTTCCTTAAGAGTTTTCATTCATTAAAATGTACTTCTGGTGATGATTTCTATTGTTTACTGTTTGTAACTGTTTCTCAAAGAAAATGTTAACTTCAACACACACCACTGCTCTGTGATCTCTACTAAGCTTCCATTCATTAAGTTCTGGTTATTGTAGAGTATTATTTTAAGGTGTGTTACTTTTGTTTCTATTGCATTTGTTTAAGCCTGTGAAGCTGTGTTACTTTGTTTAAAACACCTGATGGTCTAATAGAGAGCTGAACAGCCAATAGTAAGGTAGGAGAAAGGATAGGTGGGGCTGGCAGGCAGAGAGAATAAATAGAGGGAGAAATCTGGGATTTAAAAAAAAAAAAAGAAAGAAAGAAAGAATCAGAGAAGAGGAGGATGCAAGGATCAGCCACCAGCCACACAACCCGCAACAGAATAAGAGTGAAAGAGAGATATACGGAAATAGAAAAAGGTAAAAGCCCAGAGGCAAATGGTAGTGGGGTAATTTAGGTTAAGAAAAGTTGGCATGAAACAAGCCAACTAAGGCTGGACATTTATAATTAAGAATAGATCTCTGTGAATGATTTGTTTGGGAGCTGGGTGGTGGGTTCCCTAAAAAATAAAGAGCCTAAGAGTCAACAAACCAACAAACACACTGAATTTGGGAGCTGCAATCATTGGCTACTGTTTCTTTTTCTCATTCTTTCATTTCCCCATTTTTTCATTTTCATTAGCTTTAAACCATCAGTCAATGAAATGTATTTATTATATTCCACTCTGTCGTCCACATCTCTCTTTTAAACAGATTTACCATGGGGGACGTCCCCTGCACTGTCTTTATACCACCTATGTAGAACCAATTGCTTTGCTTTTGCATGCAGAGATTGTTCTAAATAAAGTCAAAGAAACCCCTCTGCTCTGTAGTAAGTCTGGGTATTTCCAGGCATTAAGACCTTGCCAAGCTGGTCTGACTACCCTCCTTCAGGAATGAATTCAGAGCAAGTAGGAGCTGTTAATTATTTGAAGTGAGGGGTGGTGGGGTGGGGTGGGGTGGTGG